>JAQQSW010021757.1:0-10599 GCA_028646575.1 Pseudocheirus occidentalis
CTTCTTTCGTAGTTGGATGAATTCAGAACTGACTGGACAGCTGGACCTAGAGACTAATGACTAATAGATTGATAGTCACCTCTGGGAAATTCCCTAGTGCAGTCTGTAGTCCTGTTTTGTTCACCTTTTTTTTTTCTTAATCACTGATTTCCAGGCAGACATAGACAGCACACTTCCAAATTTGCAGCTGACACAGAGTTAATGGAGGGACAAAAAGTGTCATAAGTCTAGAACAAGGGGTTCTTAACTTGGGATCCACAAAAAAGTCTTGATAACTCTTCCAATATAATTGTCTTTTTTGGGTAATTTTTGTGTATTTTATTTTTTGTGTGTGTTTTATTTTATACACTTTAAAGAATTGTCCTGAGAAGGGGTCTATAGACTTCATCAACCTGCCAGCACCCCAATCTAAAATAATACTCCAGATTTAAAAGAATAAAACTTGACAGGGAAAATGGAAAGTCCAAAGTTGGTTTCAAAGACCCAATAGCAAAAAAGTACAGAATGGGGAAGATGTGACTATTTTAATCATGTAAAAAATACTTATGGGGTTTAGTGAACTGAACAATCAATAAGATTCAACAGTGTGATCTGGCAACCAAAAAAAGCTAGTGTGCTCCTCTACTACCCTAACTGAAGACGGACCTGGGCTTTATAGTTCCACTCAATTTCACCCTGCTCAGATCACATCCAGAGTTTGTGTTCAGCTGTGGACACAGGACTTCAGGAGAGACATTGAAAAGTTGAAATACATTTATAAGAAGGTGATCGGGACTTTGAGGGCACTCAAAACCATGCCGTGCAAGAATGGACAAATAGGGATGCTCATCCTGTAGAAGACTAATGACTTTTGAGTACCTGAAAGATGAGGAAGAGATTAATCTTGTTCTCCTTGGCCAAGAAAAACAGATTGAAAACAAGAATTGGTCATGGAGGTTGCAGAAAGAGTTTTTTAAAGAGTTCTGGATAAAGAAAAGCTTTTACAACCAGGGCCATCTAAAAGTGGAATGAGCAATCTCAGGAGAGAGTCATCTGCCTTGAAGCCCCCTCCCCCTGAATAGAGACAACTTGTTTTAGATGGAAGGCCTGCTCTTCTGTGGGTTGGGCTGGATGATTCCTGAGGTAGGTCCCTTTTCCATATTTTATATAGAATTTTTCTAGATTCCATAATCCTAGGTTCTATATACCTTATTTCAGTTATTACCATCCCCTTTTAGTTTTAAACAAGCATTTATTAAGTACCTACTATGCATCAAGTGGCTTTACAAAAATTATCTCTCAACATCCCTGGGAGGTGGATGCTATTATTTTTCCTCCTTTATGGGTGAGAAAACTAATGTAAACAGAGGTTAAGAGACTTGCTTGCCTAGGGTCATGCAGCTAGAAAGTAATCAGAGGCTAGATTGGAATATGGGTCTTCTGACTCTAATCCAAGTACTCTGCACTGTACCACTTATTTCTTCTTGTTATTTCCTTAATTTCATCCTTTGCAGAGTACTAAAATAAATTGTATTCAGTAGTTTTTGTATTCCATCTACAAATATGTTTGCTAAAATAAATTGTATTCAGTAGTTTTCGTAGTCCAACTACAAATATGCTTGAGACAGCTTCGGGGCATAGTAGATTGAGCATTGGGCCTGGAGGCAGAAAGACCTGAGTTCAAATGTGGCCTCAGAGGCTTTCTAGGCTGGGTAAATCATTTAACTTCTGTTTGCTTTAGCTTCCTCCTTTGTAAAACAGCACTTATTTTATAGGGTTGTTTGGAGTATAAAATGCAATAATATTTGTAAAGCAGTTTGTAAACCTTAAAATGCTATATGATGCTGTTTATTATATGATGATTTTTAATGATTGCTTTTTGGCTTTTTTTCATATCCCAATATTTAACACAGTGGCATATAGTAGGTGCTTAATAAATGTTTATTGATAAATATTTTATTACATACTAGATATATTATTATATAAATGCTGTTCATATATAATTACTCTTATTATTATTATTTGCTTTTTGGAGGGCAATTGGGGTTAAGTGACTTGCCCAAAGTCATCTGGCTATTAAATGTATCAAGTGTCTGAAGTCAGATTTGAACTCAGGTTCTCCTGACTTCAGGGCCGGTGCTCTACTCACTGCACCAGCTAGCCACCCCACTACTCTTATCATTTTTACTAATAAATAAGATGTGAAAAGTAGCAGATGGCTTTAAATAGATCAGGTATTTGAGAAGTATATCATTGTTAGTACTGATGTCATTAGCTAAACTACATGAATGAATTCAAGCTTGATGAGAAGGGGCAGGAGAATCATGCAGTTCATAAGAACGATGTTATTCATTTGAAAACTTTCAAGCCGAAAGCAACATGTTATCTCATGTTGCCTGTCCATCATGAGTCAAGTCCAAAGGTCCGGCGGGAGGAGGGGAAAACCCTGTCATGAAATAACTGAAGCCCAGGCTACCTCTCAGTACCACTGCCATACAGGCACTGAAGGTTTCAAATGTCAAAAGTACTGTCAAATTGAATCACGCTGTTTTTTGAAGGGCATTTGTGCACACGTAACCTTCTGTTCTCAATTCACTTAAATGTAGGAAAGTGTTCTCTGGGTGGAAATTCAGTAATCATGGCTCAGTGGAAGCTGCTGCTTGGACGTGCCACAATGATGAGAAAACAGAGGACTCTGCTCTGTGTGGAGATCATATTACTGCTGGCTAATAGGGATTAAGTGAGGCTGATTATAGATTGGCCTTTGGGGGTGGGGATGGAGAGGAAAGTATTTGCTCTGAGTTATTGAAACCCCACGGAAACACTGAACCTAAAGGGTTTGGGAGGATTTCATTAGTTTGGATGTCAGAGATAAGAAAGAGGAAGCAAGACATGCTAAAGGTGGCTCAGGGGAGTTCTTTATATTTGGTTTACTTCGATTTTAAGAAAGCATTTATAAAACTCTCATGGGCAGAGGTTGCACACTGGGTTGAGTGCTCAACCCGGGGCAAATCACTCAGCTGTTTCCCTCAGTTTCCTCATTTGTAAAACGATCTGGAGAAGGAGATGGCAAAGCACTCCAGTATTGCTGCCAAGAAAATCCCAAATGGGGCCATGAAGATGATTGAAACAAGTAAACAACAGCAAAAGTCTTTTGGATGAGATGGAGCAATGTGGACTTGATGATGAATTAATTAAATGGATTCAGAATTGGGGGAATAGTTAGGCCCGAAGAGTAGTCACTGATGTTTCCATTCCATCTTGGGAGAAGGAGGAGGTATTTAGCACAGTATCACAGTGATCTCCGTTTGGTCCTGCTCCATTTAGCATTTTTTATTAATGTTAATATGAAGCCATGGGATCCAAACTTCAGAGCTGAGAAAGACTTTAGGGATCTGACCCTCCAAGACTTTTGTATCATAGACCTTGGTGGCAGTTTGATAGAGTTTCTGGACCCTTCTCAGAATAATGTTTTAAAATGCAGAAAGCAAAATACATAGGATTACAAAGGAAATCAAGCATATTGAACTAGTATATCAATCTACCATCTCCCTGTCTGCTTATCTATCTATCTATCTATCTATCTATCTATCTATCTATCTATCTATCTATCATCTATCTATCTATTTGTCTATATACCTATCATCCATCTATGAACTATCTATTACCTCTGTCTCATCTGTATATATTTCTATACCCCATCTATCAATTATCTATCTATCTATCTATCTATCTATCTATCTATCTATCTATCTATCTATCTATCCATCTATCTATCTATCTATTCCCCCCCCATCTCTCTATCTCTGTCTTTTTCTTTGTCTTTTTGTCTCTGTCTGACTCTCTGTTTCTCTAAACTACTTTATGTTTCTAGAGCAAGAACCTGTAGTTTAACTGTCAATATAGAAATACAAAAAGTCAGGTCTACAGAGTTAAGTGACTTGTCCAGAGTCACCCAGGTAATAAGCAGCAGAGTTATGATTTGAACCTAGGTTATTTGACTGCAAATCCTTCACTCTTTTCACTATGTCATCCTGTTTCACTTTGCAAATAACACAAAGATAGGAGTAACAGTAAATTTATAGGCTGTTATCAGGATCCAAAACAACCTTGAGAGGTTACAACATGTAGTGAATAGAGTATTAGCCCTGAAGCCAGGAGGACCTGAGCTCAAATTTAACCTCAGACTCTAACTAGCTGTGTGATCCTGGGCAAGTCACTTATCACTGATGTCAGAAAGAAAGAAAGAAAGAAAGAAAGAAAGAAAGAAAGAAAGAAAGAAAGAAAGAAAGAAAGAAAGAAAGAAAGAAAGAAAGAAAGGAAGGAAGGAAGGAAGGAAGGAAGGAAGGAAGGAAGAAAGAAAGAAAGGAAGGAAGGAAGGAAGAAAGAAAGGAAGGACGGAAGGAAGGAAGGGAGGGAGAAAGGGAGGGAGGAAGGAAGACAGAAAAGAAAAAAGAAAGAAAAAAAGAAAAGTTAGAGCAGAGATCACTTAGTTTTAAAAGAATCAGCCTCAGAAGTATAAGACGGGAATTGGGGAGGAAGGATTATATAAAAAAGACCTGGAAGTTTTAGTGGATCATAAATGGCAGTCAAAAAGAGTTATTGCAATGATAGGCTATCCTAAGGGAGGTGGAGTTGCCTGGATTCAGAGAGGGCTGGTTTAATTTTACTGTCCCCTCGTCAGACAATATCTGTAATGCTTGTTTTCAGTTCTGGGACTCACATTTTGTGAGAAACGTTGATAGGCTTCAGAGTATTTGGAAAGGATGATTATGATGCTGAAAACTGACATTGTGCCATTTAATAATTTATTAAAGGAATTAGGGATATTTACACTAGAGAAGAGAGGACTTGGTGAGGTGGGTGTGAGGGACATAACAGTTAGCTATCTTGAAGCATTTGAAGGCATGTTATGTGGTGTAGGCCTACTCTGCTTGGCCCTGGAGGGTAGACCCTTGCAGAAGCAAGGGATGAAAGTTACAATGTATGTACATATGCATGTACATATTTATGTATACATATATGCACATATTTTAAGAATAGCATAATATAACATAACATAATAAATATAATATAAAATATAATTGATATGATGATTTAATATAGTATAGTATGATATAATGATATAGTATGATATAATAGAGTATGACATAGTATGGTATAGCATAGCATAGTGTGATATAATATATAATGTGATATGCCATAATATGATATGACATGACATGATGTAATATGAAATGACATGACATGATGTAATATGACATGACATGACATGACATGGTGTAATATGATATGATAAGACACAATATGATACAATATGATGTGATGTAATATGATATAATATAACACAATATAATAAATTTGATATATTCGATGGCAAAAGCTTTCTAACAACTTGAGCCATACAAGAGTAGAATGGGTTTAGGAGGTAGTGAATCCCCTTTTATTGGAGATCAGAGAGATTCTTGGTCAGGTGTAGATTGGACTCAATGGTTTTTGAGATAACTTCTAAATCTGAGATTCTTTGCAAGAGAACTTGGTCGCTCTTACCTAGGCTTTCTTATTTCAAGAGACTTAGTAACAAATGTTGCCACCTAGTGGTAGACCCTCAAAATGCCATCTGACTTTCTTAGCCTTGAAGCTTTGGCTGGCCTCTCTGCTGCAGGACTGAGACAACTTTAGAGGTGCCCAGAGAGGAAGGACTCTCCTCAGCCTCTCTTCTAAAGATATGCAAGGTCTAAGTCGTGTGTCATAGAGCAAGAAGGGACCTGGAGAAGTCTATCCCTCTGACATGATCAAGTGCCTTGCCCTAATCATCCTAATTTAAGGAGACTGTGGAGTAGATGTCTTTTCAAGTAGCTCTTGGGTAAAGCTATTTGGGAATCTTTCTTACTAAATTCATTTCCATTAAGTTAGTAACATGCTTTGTTATCTACTAGCTGATCTCTTTTAGACCTATGATCTTGCACTAATTTGCATGGTAGATTACATGAGGATGGTGGCAACTACGGTTAAGTCTTAAGTTAACATTTTTTTTAATGGCAAAGGGCATACGTTATCCAGTGCTGAAGACCCTGTTTGTTTTGCTCAGGTGCTATGAATGGGATCTTTTACCAGAGTGACTGAGGTAACACATGGACTTTGTTTACTGCCTCGTATTATCCACTACACGCTTGGAATCGAATAGTTCCCCCAGTATCTTTGACTGAGCAATTTCCTCTTTGAAACCTGCCCATATTGGCTTTATTTATTTGTACTTAGCTTCTCAGTTCAGAACTCTCAAACAGAGATAGGGTCTGCAAATAGCAACCGGGCTTATATAGCCCGGAAGTGTTTGTGTGTACACAGTGTAGAAAGGCTGCATTGGTTTTTTTATTTTTATCCACATCTATACTCACAGATAATAATCAAGTTGAACATAAAAGTGAATACCATCTGAGATCTAGTTATCTGGCTACACTCATTTGTGTTTATAAACACTCACAAATTTGAGTATGAGTATACGGGTCACCAGGCTTAATTTCTGTGTGGGTCAGTTAGTTCTGTTTCATTTCCTAAGCCTGGCCAAACATCAAATAAATAACTGAATGCCATTGGCCACAAGGAAAGGAATTCTGACCAGACTATTACCATTACTGGGGAAAATAATTCAAAATATATGACATGCTAATATTGGATAAATAGCACCATTAAATTTAAAGGCTAGTGTTACATATACTCAAAATTACCTCTCCCCCCTTCCCCATCTTAGAACTTGGATTCATGACTTTTAAATATATGGACAATTGTTGAGACTTCTATTCACCTCAAATTCTTAAATCTAAAAGCAGTGTCCACTTTAAGCAAGATCTTTGGATGTTTTCCACCTTCCCTTTTGATGCCTTTTAAATCTCTCTGCTTCTAGTGGTCTTATGTTGCCTCCTGGTTGGTGAGGGTCACCTGTAATAGTTTTTATTCAAGTCATTTCAGTCATGCTTGATTCTTTGTGACCTCATTTGGGGTTTTCTTGGCAAGGATACTGGAATGGTTTGCCATTTCCTTTTCCAGCTTATTTTACAGATAAGGAAACCAAGGCAAGCAGAGTTGACTTGCCCAGGTTCATACAGTTAGTAAGTATCTGAAACCATATTTGAACTCATGAAGAGGAATCTTTCTGATTCCAAGCCCAGTGGTCTATCCCCTGTGTCACCTAGCTGCCCTCTATATCACTAGAGTCCTTCATGTTCCTAAATTCCATATTTTACTCCTGCCAAATGAAACTTGACTACTCTATGTAAGGGTTTTTGGAGTAGTTGATATTTATGTAGAGTTTACTAGTTGACTTGCTCAGGATCATTTAGTCAATGAAGGACAGAGTTAGGGCCCATATTCAGATCTTTTAATTCTACACTAAATGGTCTCTCCATATGACTACCCTATCTCTTTTCTGATAAATTAAGTAACAATAGATGACATTTGAGTGACTACTCAAAATGGTGGGGTCCATCTTCCCACATAATTCTTCCAACAATAAAGAGCAATATTGGACTAAGTAGTGATTGGGAAATTGAAAAAGGAACTGTAGCGGTCAGATTTCCAGCCCAAGATCACAATATAGGTAAGTGCTCAGAACAAGAAATGTGGAACAGGAGTGTGATAGGATCATGGCCTCTTTATCCACAGTCCCAACCCAGGTCAACAGGACTAGATGTCCAGAGCTGATTTGAGTCACCCCCTTTCCTACATCACCAGTGTGTAGTATTCCAGAGGGGCCAGGAATACAGACTCAGTGTCCACAATCCCAAGCACAGAACTACCCAGAGCAGATTGTATATCTAGTTTTCTCCTAGGACAAGAGCTCAAGAATCTTCCAGAGAGGCTGAAATCATTGATTCAGTTTTCAGAGTTGAGGCCAGTAATGGAGGGTTATCCAGAGCAGGGATGTCAGACTTGTGGTTGTAAGTAGCCCCCAAAATTCCAGAATCAGATTAAAATATAATTGAGAAATGTTTAATAAAATAAATAAAAAGGCAAAGCAATATAGATCCAAGTCAATATGTAGACTACAGGCTTCCATTTCTATTTGAGTCTGATACCAGCTTATGGCTGGGAAAAAAAAAAAGCTAAAGAGCAATTACAAGGCCAAGGATGCCTAAGATTCAAACCCAGATGAGAAGAACTTTGAGATATTTATGAGCAAAAGTCTCATAGAACAATGGCTTGCTCACAAGATCAATTAAAATGAAGAAAGACTTTAAAAATGAGTTTTAAATAATATTATAAATGAAATGAGAGTGATAGAGGAAAGGATTGTTAAAAAAAGAGAGAACTATTAAGGAAAGGCTTGGAAAGGGAATTAAGCACTTATCATAAGATGCATAAACCTTATCCAAGTAACAGACCCTTGAAAATGAGAAGTTAATGATGCCATAAGACAATAAGAAATATACATATATATGTGTATGTATATATATATATATATATATATTTAAAAATTAAAAGATTGAAAAAGTAGAAAAAAATGTAAGGTAGTTTATATGAAAAATAACTGATTTGGAAAAAAAACACCAAAGTGGTAATTTTAAGAATCATTGGACACCTTGAAAACCACTGTTAAAAAAAACAAGCTACATATCATAATTTAAGAAATTATAAGAGAAAAGTTCCAGGATTTCTTAGAACCCAAAAGCAAAATTAAAATAGAAAGGATCCTGCCTGCTACCTCTTGAAAGAAATCCCCTCTGAAGAAATCATGGGTAAGGATGTACCGAGAAAAACATAAACCCTCGTAGGATCATTAGTCTGGGCATTTATTACTCACAGGCATGCAAGTGCATGGATCCCTAGTCCTGCATTCCAATAGACATGTGAAGAATAGTGGTTCAGACATATGGTGGGATGAGTATCCTGGGCCCAGATCTCCTGGGTTAGATTGTTGTTGCTGGGCAGATTCACATGGACTAAGTGGGAAGGCAACCTTATGGGCAGTCAATAGGTGGATCATCTGAACTTTGATTCCTAATATCAACCACAGGGCCATTGTGATTATGACAGTTTGCCAGCCTCATAAACCTGGACTGGGTGAAGTTTGCTAAGGTGATAACTTGTTAGCCTGGCATTCCTAACCCTAAATGTAGCTGACCAAGACAATTATTGGCTATGTAGGAACTTGCAGTACTTAGACCAATCAGTGGTCAAACATGATGTTATTTCTATCAGCTAAGGACTAGCAATAGGCTAGTCCTAACAACTCCAAATGAAAACTTTCAGGAATGTTATAACCTAGATCCAGACCTTCTAGGTTAAAGAAAAAAGTGCCATAAACAGCTAGAAAGAAAGAGTTCAAATACTGAGTAACCATAGTCAGGATCATGCAAGATTAATGGAAAGCATGGAAAATGATATTCTGAAGTACAAAAACAAAATTGACTTACAACCTAATTTGCCCAGAAAATCTGAGTATAATCCTACAGGGAGAAAAATAGTTATTTAATGAAACAGGACTTCCAAAGTAACTTGGTAGATAGAGTACCAGGCTGTCATGTTGATGGGATTTTCCCTGTCCATTAATAGACTTCAGGTGGAGCCCATTAAGGGAAGCATGCTTAGGGGAGGCTTGCTTGTAGGAAGGCTTTCACACCTTTCACTATTTTCTCATCAGGCACTGTATCACTAGGGTTATGAGGCCTTCTGGCTCTGAGAAGTGTATATATATATATATATATATATACTCTGAGTTGATCCCCCATGGGGACTGTAATGTCAGCAAGGGTTTTAGGAGTCAAATAAGATGCAAAGTTTGGAAGTGATTAATTGTTGTGATGTTCAAAGAAGAAAGGAAAGGGAGGGAGAAAAAGGAAGAAAACGGGAAGAAAAGGACTAATTTAGAAGTCTATATGAATGAGGAAAGAGGAGAGGGAAGAAGATATCACATGAATCTCACTTTGAGATGATGCAGAGCAAAGTGAGCAGAACCAGAAGAATAAATTCTGCTTTAACAGCATCATTATAAAAGTGAACAATTTTTGGAAGGCTCAAGGATTCTGGTCAACACAATGATGTACCATGATCCCAGAGGGCTCATGATTCAAATACAGCCCATCTCCAGACAGAGAAGGGATGGACTCGCTATGCAGAGTAAGACAGATTTTTAAAAATAATTTTTAAATTTGCTTTCTTGTTTACATCATTCATTTCCATGAGATTTTTGAGTTACAAATTTTCTCTATCTTTCCCCTGCGCCCATCCCCAAAACAGTGATCCCACTATAAAGGCCCTCCCCCAATCTGCTCTCTTTTATGCCCTCCTCCAACACCCCTCTAACTTTCTGGTAGGGCATGGAGGGTCTCCCTACCCCAGTCCCTGTATATCTTAATTCCTAGTTGCATATATTGCAGAGCTTTAGATTCTAGATTCTTTTAGTTCCTCCCTTGTCACCTACCCCCACTGGGAGGACAAGCAATTCAATACAGGCTGTGCATGTGTAATTACACAGGACATCGTCACAGTGGACATATTGTGACAGTCTGATCATATGTTCCTCCTTCCTATCCCACCCCCCTTCTTCTGTTCTCTACCCTGTCTCTGTCCCTTTACTGAAGTGTGTGCTTCCAGCAACCCTCCCCAAGACCCTGCCCTCCC
>JAQQSW010021758.1:0-10599 GCA_028646575.1 Pseudocheirus occidentalis
TCTCTCCTCTTTTTCTCTCTCTCTTCTCTCTCTCCCCCTCCCTCTCTCTCTCCTCTCTCTCTCTCTCTGTCTCTCTCTCTCTCTCTCTGTCTCTCTCTCTCTCTCTCTCACACACACACACACACACACACACACACACACAAACACACACACACCAACTTGTTTAGGGTAAAGCAGCGAAGGAGAATCTGAATTCTGGATTTCTCAAGGCCATGTGCCTGTAGCAAGCCAGCTCTGAGAGGAGCTAGAAAGACAGATCAAACACCTTTCATCCAAGGACCAGCCCAGTTAAGTCCACATTTATAGGGCACTCTAAAGCTTGCAAAGTGCTTTCCTCATAACAACTCTGTGAAGTAGGCAATGTGCACGTTATTATGCCCATTTTACAGATGAGGGGACAGAAAGTCATCAAGGTAAAGTGATTTGCCCCAGGAGACAGAGCTAATGAGAGTTAGGGTAGGGATTTAAAACCAACTGACTGACCTATTACAAGCCTCCCCACCCCCCACCCCATTGTGACTTTCTCCAATGATGCTACCTCCTGCCATCTTCTCTGTCACCTGAATGACCCCATCTTGTCCCTATCTGATCAGAAAGGGAAGTTTTAACACTTTCTTTTCTGAAAGGTGCTTCTACCCTGAGTGTAGCTGACCTGATTGGTGACCACACGTCCTGTCCATTATTTCAAGAAGAACCTATCTATGCCTCACTTCACTCTCTATCCCCAGTCACCTTCTCAACAGCAGAGCTTGAGGAAGGGATAAGGAATGCTCTCCAGTTCTCTCCCTGTCCCACCTTACACACACACACACACACACACACACACACACACACACACGCACACACACCAGTTGTGAACCAAATCTATTGGCCATCATTCCTGGAAGGAACACGTAAAGTTATTCCCCCAGTTTCCCATTTGCCATGCTACTAACTTTCCAGACCAAGACACTCCCTGGCTGCCACTCCCCTATACGTGTCATCTCTACCTATCAGAATGTAAGTTTCTTGAGTCCAATAGGTGGAGATGATGAAAGAGACCATTCTAAAGAGGGAGACGGATGGCCACTAGAAAGCATGCTTGGTAGATGGAGAAGGCCAGTGTTACTCACTGTAGAGGACATGGAATAGAATAAAGAATGAGAAGCCTGAAAAAGTAGGAAAAGTCTAGGTGATAAAGAGGCCAACAGAGGATTTTCTTTTTGATCCTGTAGGTAATAGGGGGCCACTGGAGCTCACTGAAGAAGGGAAGTGACATGCTAAGACCTGTGATTTAGGAAGAGAATTTTGATAGCTAAATAGGGAGAGACTTGAGAAAGGCAGACTCCCCCCTGCCAGGTGCCTGTAATAGTCCAGATAAGAGGTGACCAATGCCCACACTATAATGGTAGCATTGACACAGAAGGAAAGGGGGCAGATGGAAGAAATCAGTAGAGTGCAGAATGTAGTTAACATACACTCTGGACTAGGATGAGTAGACTGGAAAACCAATGATGAACTCGGGCCCTTTTGAGACAGAGTTGCCCAGTTGCATAGGTGCCCGGGAGAAGGGAAGTAGTGGACCAGAAGGTAACTTTGGTCTTGGTCAGTGGCACATCCCTGGCAGCTGAACGCAGCAAGAAACAATCTAGAGAGAACCATTTGCCCATGCTCCTCCCTGACCTCATTGGAAGCAGCACGGCTACTAACCCAGATCACCTCTCATCCCATGAGCAGGTTAATGGCCAAACACTGGCACAGAATAATACAGCCAGCTACCCTCGTCTACACACAATTGCCTATTCTATCACAAAATCACAGGAGCTCTGACTGGGAAGGAATATGCAAGTCCAAGCCATACCTGAATAAACATCTGTAACCAATGGGCTGCCAATCTCTGCTAGTGTTCCAGCAAGAGAGACTCCACCACCTCCCAAGGCACCCCAATTCTGCCCTCTGGAGACAAGCAGAAAGGACATAATCTCCCCACCACCAACAGTCTTTCAAATAGCCAATGGCAGATCCAAAGTCTTTTGTTTTCCAGGCTAAACATCTCCCTTTCCCTCGATCAGTCTTTGCATTGCATTATGGTTGGCCATCTCACTGGGCTGGCCATCTTTCTCACTCTGGAATTCCTCTTCTCTTCATATTCCAGTTTGGTCTTTGTTGTTGTTGGCACAGCACAGTGGATAGAGAATTGGGCCTGGAGTCAGAAAGATCTGAGCTCACATCCCATCTCAGACATTTAGTAGGTCATTTAACTCTGTTTCCCTCAGTTTCCTCATCTGGAAAATAAAGTTGGGAGTAGGTAGGTGATACAGTAAATAGGGTGCCAGGCCTGGAGCCAGGAAGACTAATCTTCATGAGTTCAAATGCAGCCTCAGACACTTAGTAGCTATGTGGCCCTGGGCAAGTCACTTTACCCTGTTTGCCTCAGTTTCCTCATCTGTAAAATAAACTGGAGAAGGAAACAGCAAACTACTCCAGTATCTCTGCCAAGAAAAAACCCACAGAGGGTCATAAAGAGTCAGATGTGACTGAAGTGAATAAAAAACAAAAGACCTGAATATACCTTCAGAAGTGGTCTGGCCATCGCATAATGAAGCAGGACCATCAATGCGATACGCTGGAAAATAATCATGGATTTATGGTAAGAAGACCTGAGTTCAAATCCCAGTTCTGGTGCTTAGGGCCTGCATGATCCAGTACAAGTCACTCTTGTCCTTGTTTTCTCACCTGTAAAATGGCTAAATGACCTCTAAAGTCCCTTCTAGTCCTGTGTCTGGGGTCCTTTCCTTTCCAGGTGGCCTCAGACTACACTGAACCCCAACTATCCTTCTTCAGTCCAATTCAAAGAATCACATATTTAATATAAAACCTTCGAGGTCATCAAGACCAAACTCTAATCCCATTTTACATATGACGAAACTAAATCACAGAGAGATTAAATTACTTATCCAGCATCAGACAACTAGTAGATGTCTGAAACAGGACTTGAACCAAGGTCTAGCACCCAATCTGCCACACCATGCTGCCTCTCAATTCAACTTAATCCAATTTAACAAGCTTTTTACTAAGCTATGTGCTGGGAATAATATAAAGATAAAAATATTACAGTCCCTCAAGGCCCTCTGGTTTGCTGGACTTTGTTGACCAGTCCTAAGAACTGGCCCTGCCTTTTCTCCACTCTCAACACGATTCCAGCTGCCACCAAGGAAGGCTGGCCACTCACCAGAAAGTTCCAAAAGGACACAGGACTGGAGAATCTTAAGGGTCTTGCTATAGAGCTGGCTTCCCTCTCCTTCCCTCCTTCTGCTAAGAGTGTCAGTCACACTAATTGGAATGTACCAACAGCACCACCATCAGCCGTCAGAATAGAAATCATTCCTTTATTGTTGCTCAGTCATGTTAGTCATGTCTGACTCTCCATGACCCCATTTGGGATTTTCTTGGAAAAAAGCCTGGAGGGGTTTGCCATTTCCTTCTCAGGTTCATTTTACAGATGAGGAAACTGAGGCAAACAGGGGGAAGTGACTTTCCCAGGGTCACACAGGAAGGGTGTGAGGAGAGATTTGAACTCAAGAAGATGAATATTCCTGATTCCAAACCCAGGACTCTACCCATTGTGCCATCCATTGGCCTTATTGTTATTGATGTTGTTATTGGGCAAGTAGGAGGCATAGCAGATAGAGTGGCTGACCTAAAGTCAAGAGCACCTGAGTTCAAATGTGACCTCAAGCACTCACTAGCTGTGTGACCTTGAGCCAGTCACAATCTCAGTTTCTTTATCTGTGAAATGAGGATAATTATAACACATCTCACAGTTGTTGTAAGGATCAAATGTACTCGACATTTGAGCTTAGTACAGTCCTTGACACATAGTAGGCACTTAAATGTTTATTGATTCATTGATTTACCCTGAACAAGTCATTTCACCTGTGTTCACCTTAGTTCTCTTAACTGTAAAATGGGTATTATGATAGTGCTTACCTCCCAGGGTTATGAAATAATAATTGTAAAGTGCTTAGCAAAGTGCCTTGCACATGGTGATCTGTAAATGTTAAATATTATTATTATTATTATTATTATTATTATTAATCACACTTGCTATAAGAATAGCCCCCTGCTATGTGAGCCAGTCATGAAAATTTTCCATATTAAGATTTAGTAACCAAGAAATTTGGAGGGAAGTCTAGTATAATACGGAAGCCAGAAGAATTTGAGTCAGGAGGACAAGGGTTCAAATGACTTTCAGCAAGTTATTTTGTCTCTATGGGCCTCAGTTTCCCCATTTGTAAAATTAGGAAGTTGGTCTAGCTAGCCTCTGAGGTCCCTTCCAGCTCTCCATCCAGGATCCTATGACCTCCCTGGGCCTCAGCTTCCTTATCATATTGTCCAAATGGTGGGGCAACAAACATGAACCTCTACCCTGATGACCTGCTTTCTGGATTGTTGACTGCTTGCCTGGACCCTGATTTCAAGAGGGGCTTCAACCATGCTTCACTTCACTCTAGGTCCAACTCTTCAGTCTTTGTATTCTCCTCCTCTTTGTCAATTATCTTTCCACCTTACAAGAACCTCTTTCCTGAAGTCTCACTCTCCTGATTGCCCAGACTACTATCTCAAGAGGGCCCACAACATGCCTTGACTTCACTCAGACCTCTAATCTCCACCTCATTCCTCTTCCTTCACCTTCTTCTCCTCACTCCCCATCTCACTCTCTCCCTACTCCCCCACCACTCTCCATCTCCCTTTTTAGTGTTGTGTCTTCCCTTGTCAGAATGTAAGCCCCTTGAGGACAAGGGCTGTCTTATTTGCTTGAGTTTGCATTCTGTTCCCAATATTTACTGCAGTATTTGGTAGAATATTTTTCCTGTCTACAAAATTAAAGAATGGAAGGGAAAGGAAGGGGAAGGAAGGGGAGGGGAAAGGAAGGAAGGGGAAGGGAAGAGAAGGAAGGGGAGGGGAAGGGAAGGGAAGGGAAGGGAAGGGAAGGGAAGGGAAGGGAAGGGAAGGGAAGGGAAGGGAAGGGAAGGGAAGAAAAGAAGAAAAGAAGAAAAGAAGGAAAGAGGAAAAGAAGAAAAGGAGGGAAGAGGAGAGGAGAGGAGAGAAAAACATGGAATGGAATCCACAAAACAAAAATAAAACAAAAATTATTGATAGCCTTAAATAATTGAAAGTAAAAGCCTAATGGCTAGAGTGACACAATGAGTCAAAGCAGCAATAAATAAATAAATAAAAGAATGGATGGATGAATGGGTGGATGGATGGATGGATTAATAAATCAATAAATATACAAATGAATAAATAAATGAAAAAATGAATAAAATAAACAACTTAACATCAATCAAAACCTATACTATAGGGTCTTGAGAGGTAGAGAAATTAGAAAATTTTAAAAACCCTGAAAAAGAATGATATATACAATTTCTGGTCATCTGTATCAATATCCTCAAATTTTTTTTATCATTATCCATCCTCAGTAAAAAGTCTTTGAGCATGCATCCTTTATGTACTTATTTGCAAGTTATATATGTAAACAACTGTACTAATCATTATTTAAAATACAAAATTGACATAAAACAGATATTTTTAAACGACAAAATAAAAATAAAATAATACTTTATCTTTGAGTAAATAGGGAGCTATTAGAGTTTATAGAATGAGTGACTTTGCCATACCCAAACGTTAGGAAAAACCACTTTGGTGGTTATGTGAAGCATGGATTAGAGTATGGAAAGTCTGATCTAGGGAGAAATATGAGAAGACTGTTATAGTTGTCCAGGAAAGAGGTGATGAGGACTTATACTAGGGCAGTAGCTGTGTAAGGAGAAAGAAGGGGAAGGATGCCAGAGATGTTGTGGAGGTATGAAGAACAAGGTTACGTAACTGATTAAATGGAGGGAAAGGGATAAGTGATCATGAAGGATTAAGGAAGACCCAGGGGTTGTAAGTATAGGTGAGTAGAAGGAGGATACACATCCAACAGTAATAAGTTTAGAAGAGGGATGATTAAGACTCACTTCATCCCCCTAAAAACAAAAAAGCCATCAAGGGGAAGCATAGAAAGTGGTAGGAAGAAAAATATTCACTGACCACTGCCCCAAGAGTACAGGGGTAACCAAAAGGTGCCTAATGACACCGTAAGGTGATCTTTGATGTAGACAGGGAAGATTTTCCCAACAGCATGTGATCACTTTCTGGTTAGGCTACAAATGAGGAGTCAGCATTGGGTCATAAAATGAAAGGATGCCCTCTGACTGGTTGATCACTCAACCCTGGGGATCCTGCCTCAGCTTCCCAGAGGGTTAAGGCCTCCACTTCAGAAGTCATTGGTTTATATGATCCAAAGAAGTCTGACACAATGAAAACTGAAGTTGGATCAAATGCAAAACAGGAAGTTTGCATGCCATTAATAAAATGAACAACAGAAGAATTATTCCAGGATGGGTCACTGAATCTCTAGCTACTCTGCAAAGCTGGAAAGTGGTAAAGCCTAATAATATCCATAATTATTGGCTCAAATACTTCACAGTGATGCATGAATTACCAGCCAAGCACTTTCTGAGCTTTCCTTTGCTGTAAGCCTGATCCCATCTTTCTTAACAGAAGGGATCACCTATCTACTGCCAAAAGATGAAAACACCAGTGATTTCTCCAAACATAGGTCAATTACATATCATTCACAGCTTGTATCACTCAAAAAAATCTATAAACACTTAAAATAATAAATAAGTCAGGATTCAAATGGAGCATTTTGTATGCTGCTGCTAAAGCACACTTCCTCAGCTCAAATGTGGCTTCCTACAGCCTTTCCAGATCCCCCCCACCCAGCTTCTCATTTAAAGCTATCATCTTTCTGCTCTGTATATATTTTATATGTACTGATTTATATCCATGCCGTCTCCTTGAAGGCAGGAACTGTTTTTGCTTTTTCTTTGTATCTCCAACACTTAGCAGAGTACACACAACATAAACAATCCATTACACACATTAAATGATTATTGATTGATTGATTCCTCATCAAAATTACAAATATTGAGAGATGTTCTCAAAACATATGAAAAATAGGTTTAAAAGATAAAGATTAAAAGATTTAGAAATACTCATAGAACAAACAGACGCAACTTCCCTGGTGGTACATTAGTAGACTAATAGTAGTTAGTAATTAGTAGACTAATAGTAGTTAGTAATTAGTAGACTAATAGTAGTTAGTAATTAGTAGACTAATAGTAGTAATTAGTAGACTAATAGTAGTAATTAGTAGACTAATAGTAGTTAGTAATTAGTAGACTAGTAGGTCAGAGGTAAAGCAGATACGAGTTCAAATATGATCTCAGACACTTACTAGACATCCAACCCTGGGCAAGTCACTCAGCTTCTGTTTAACTCAGTTTCCTCCATTATAAACCTGGATAATAATAGCACCAACCTCACAGAGTCATTTTGAGGATCAGATGAGATCATATTTATAGAAAGCACTTAACACAGTACTTCACACATAGTAGGGGCTATACAAATGCTTATTCCTTTTCCTTCCCGTCCACCTCACCAAGTAAAAGTTGACAATAATTGTTTCATAAGAAATGATGAGCAGACTTCAGAAAAACCTGGAAAGATTTACATGAACTGATGCTGAGTGATAGGAGCAGAACCAGGAGAACATGCCATCAGAAACAGGCAACGTTGCTAAATGATCAACTTTAACAGACTTTTTCTCTGCTTAGCAATGCAAGGATCTCAGATAACTTCAAATGATTCATGATGGAAAATGCTATCCACATCCAGAAAAATGACTATGAAGTCTAAATGCCAATCAAAGCATACTATTTACTCTCTCTCTCTCTCTCTCTCTGTCTCTCTCTCTCTGTCTCTCTCTCTCTCTCTCTCTGTCTCCCTCTGTCTCTGTCTCTCTCTGTCTGACTGCCTCTCTCTCTGTCTCTCTCTCTCTTTCTGTTTGTGTGTGTGTGTATTTCTTCTTTCTTGTGCTTTCTCCTATTGGTTCTAATTCTTCTTTACAACATGACTAAAGTGAAAATATGTTTAATATGAATACATTTTTAAAATTGACAATAGTTATATTCCAGTGGATCTGTTCAATGTAAACAGTATTTCCACATGAAGTCTATGAAACAGCTAAGATCCATGAGTGGAATCGAAAAGTTCTCCATAGGCAATATCCACATTATCTCAAATAACAATACGTCAAGCATCAAACAAATGCTTGAATTATGTATATTGACTACTATCTTGAGAAGGCTCAGAAACCATCTTCACTCTCTGACCTTCTCCACCCCCACCCCAGCTGCCTGGCCTCCATTCAGATACCCTCCTTCTTCCTTCCATAGGTCTTTCCTACTTTCCAGCTCCCCTTTCTGCTTTGACTTCCCTTACTAGAATGTTGTAGCTAGGTGGTGCAGTGGATAAAATGCAAGAGTCAAGAAGACTCATTTTGTGAGTTCAAATCCAGTCTTAGACACTTACTATCTGTGTGACCCTGGGCAAGTCACTTAACCTTGCTTTGCCTCAATTTCCTCATATGTAAAATAAGCTGGAGGCATCAGACATGACTAAAATGACTGAACAGCAATATCATCAAGTTAACTCATTGAGAGCAAGAAGACCTTTCTTTTCTTCCTTTGTATCTTTAGCATTTAGCAGAGTGGTTGGCACAATGTGAATATTTAGCAAACCTTCTTACTATTTATCTACCTTTGTTCTTTCTAATTACCTATTTCTTAAATAAAAGGAAGAGATCATGCCATCAATTCAGAATCAAGTCATCATCACTAGAAATTACAGAAAAGTTATCTTTAAGGAACTTGAACTTATCAATCAATGCAGATTGTGCAAGAAATTAGTAGAAATTGCACAAAATATCACTATTGATTACCAAAAAAAAGTTTAGTTACAATTGAATACTTAGAAGACATGATCAAGTGAACAGAATTATACAGCAAGATTGTGCTAGCTTTCAAAATGGAAGATAAATCTCCATACTACAAATATAGGCCTCATGTAATACTTGAGAATTCAACAAATAAACTGTACTGGTCCTAGAGTATTATCACAGATGAAATTGTTACCACAATCCCCCCACCCTAATAATATTAACATTTGAAATTTTAAGAATGTTTTCTCAAAGATGGCAAAGTACAGGCAGCAACTCAGCTGAATTCTCCTAAAAACTCTCCCCAAACAACTTTAAAATAATGCCTCAAATAGAACTCTGGAGTGGTAGAGCAAACAAAAGGTCAAGGGGAAACATTTTTACAGTCCAAGAAAATTTGGGAGGTCAGAAAAAGAGATCTGTGACATCAGGGTGGGAGCCAGCACAGAGCATGAGCAGACAGTAGCAGCAGCAGCAGCAGGCCTGGGAGGCAGCTACGACAGTGGTACCAGGAACTTCAAGAGTTCTCAGTCTAGAGATGGTTAAAAGTCAATCAGCTAGTCAGAAAAAGATTACATGGAACCCTTTACTGGCACTGGGTCAAGTTCCCTGTTGCACTCTTTATATGCAGTTCCTGGATGTAGTTCCAATGCACAGAGAAGCAATAGCAATTATAGTCACAAGGAAGCAAGGGACGTGGTGACAGTCCCAGGACAGAAAAAAAACCTGAAGTTTGGGACAGTGCTCCCTCCACCCTAGGAGCAGAGTCCAACTTAACTTAAAGTTAAAAGCCAAGAAATCCCCTAGAAAATTACCAAACAATAGCAACAAAAAGAACCTGACCAAAAAGGCTATCTTAACAGGGAAAATTAAGACACAAGCTCAGAAGATGATATCAATGTCAAAACACATACTAGCAAAGCCTCAACAACAACAACAACAACAAATGTGAATTGGAAATAAGCACAATAAGAATCCCTGGAAGAATTCAAAAATAATTTTAAAAATCAAATAAGAGAAATATAAGAAAGCCTGGGAAAACAAATGAGAGTCAAATAAGAAAATTAAGAAAAGGGATTCAACAGCTTGGCTCCTTTAAAAGTCACACAAAAAATACTGAAGAAAATAACACCTTAAAAAAAGAATTGGCCAAATGTTTAAAAGAAAACAGCATGGATTAGATAGGGGGCGGAGCCAAGATGGCAGCGTAGAAGCAGCAAAGGACCACAGCTCCCACACAAACACGCTAAAAAACTCGTAAAATGGGACGCTAAACAGATTTTCAAGCTCCAAAACTCTCCACAAGACAGAAAGAACGTCTGTTGCTACAGTCAGCGCATCAGGCGGGGCTCTTCGCAGCAGTCTGGGACCGGCTGCCGACACCCCGGCTGGCTCAGGCCCTGGGGCATTGGGCAGGGAACCGCGGCTATAGGAGAGCAGACCGGCTGCACTGGAGGCACAGTTACCACATTTATCAGGCCAGAAGACAAAAAGGCTAAGAGAAAGGTCAGTAGATTTTGCTAACTGGGGAGGAGAAGAGCGGGTCCGGCCAAACTGCTCCCAGGGCAAGGAGGCAGCGGGAGGCGGCTGTTGCAGCAAGAACGGCTGAGAGCCGCAGTGGCTTCCACTGGGCTGCTTCAGAGCCCTCGGCCTGCAGATAGCAGGGGGGCTGACGCGACCCATCCAGGCCAAGGGCTCTTGAGTTGAGCGGCCTGGATCTGGATCGGGAT
>JAQQSW010021759.1:0-10599 GCA_028646575.1 Pseudocheirus occidentalis
TGATCAAAAGGAAAAAAGAGTCAGCAAAATTCACTGAAGAAAAAGAATTCCTTAAAAAGTAGAACTGAGGGGTGGCTAGGTGGTGCAGTGAGTAGAGCACCGGCCCTGGAGTCAGGAGGACCTGAGTTCAAATCCAGCCTCAGACCCTTAACACACACACACACACACACACACAAATAAAAAACTAGCCATGTGACCTTGGGCAAGTCACTTAACCCCAACTGCCCTCCAAAAAAAAAGCAAAAAAAAAAAGTAAAACTGAGCAAATAGAAGTTAATTATTTTATGGGAAATCAAGAAGCAATAAAACAAAACCAAAAGAATAAAAAATTAGAAAACAACATGAAATATCTCATTGTAAAAACATCTGACCTGGAGATCCAGGAGAGATCATTTAAAATTATTGGACTATAAAAACCATGATAAAAAAATAGCCTAGACATCATCTTTCAAGAATTTATCATGGAAAACTGACCTGATATTCTAGAACCAGAGAGTAAAATAGAAATCGAAAGAAACTATTGCTCGCCTCCTGACAGAGATCACAAAATGAAAACTGCCAGGAATATTATAGTCAAATTCAGCCAGAAAAGAAAAAAATTCAAATATCATAAAGCCAAAGTCAGGATAACACAGGATTTAGCAGTTTCTATATTAAAGCACTGGAGGGCTTGGAATATGATATTACAGAAGGCTGAGTTAGGATTACAATCAAGAATCACCCATCAGAAAATTGAGTATAGTCCTTCAGGGGAAAAAATAGACAATGAAAGAGAGGATTTTCAAGCATTCTTGATGAAAAGACAAGAGCTGAATAAGAACTCTGACTTTCAAATACAAGGCTAAAGAGAAGCACAAAAAGGGAAATCATAAGGGACTTTAATAAGGTTAAACTATATTTCTTCATGGGAAGATCATACTTGTAACTCATAAAATTTTTCTCATTATTAGGATATTTAGGGGGTATATATAGACAAAGGGTACAGGTATGAGTTGAATATGAAGAGATGATATCTAAAAAAATAAAATTAAGGGGTAAGAAAGAGGAATGCACCAGGAGAAGGGAAAAGGGAGAGGGGTATAATGGAGCAAATTGTCTCACATAAAAGAGGCAAGAAAAAGCTTTTACAATGGAAGGGAAGATGGGGAAAGTGGGGGCAGTGAGTGAATCTTACTTTCATCAGAATTGGCTCAAAGAGGGAATAACATATATACTCAATTGCATTTAGAAATTTATCTTACTCTATGGGAAAGTAGAAGGGGAAGAGGATAAGGTGGGTGATGATAGAAGGGAGGACAGATTGGGAGAGGTGGTAGTCAGAAGCAAAACATTTTGAGAAGGGAAAGGGTAAAGGAGATAGAGAATATAAAATAAATGGTGGAAATAGGATGGAGGAAAATAAATTTAGCAATCACAACTGTGGAAAAAATTTTCAAGTAAATTTCTCTAATAAAGGCCTTATTTCTCAAATATATAAAGAACTGAGTTAAATTTATAAAAATAGGAGCTATTCCCCATATGATAAATGATCAAGAGATATGAACAATTTTCAGATGAAGGGATCAAAGCTATCTATAGCCATATGAGAAGCTACTCTAAATTGCTCTTCATTGGAGGAATGCAAATTGAAATAATTCTGATGTACTACCTCATACCTATTAGACTGGCTAATAGGAAAGAAGGGGAGAAAGACAAATTTTGGAGGGGATTTGGAAAAAAAATTAGACATCAATGTACTCTTGGTGGAGTAGTGAAGTGATTCAATCTTTCTGGAGAGCAATTTGGAACTATGCCCAAAGGGCTAAAAACACAATGCATACTTTTTGACCTAGCAGTTCCACTACTAGGTCTGTATCCAAAAAGAAATAAAAAACAAAAGGGACTTTATTAAGTATAGGCATTATTGATGCAGCTGGGTGGTGCCATAGTACATAGGCTTGGAGTCAGAGTGACTCCTCTTCCTGAGTTCAAATCTAGCCTCAGACATGTGACCATGTGACCCTGGGCAAGTGACATCATCCTGTTTGCCTTAGTTTCCTCATTTATAAAATGATCTGGAGAAGAAAATGGCAAACTACTCCAGCATCTCTGCCAAGAAAATCTCAAATGGTGTCACAGAGAGTTGTATACAACTGAAATGGCTGAACAACAACATTATTGATAGCTACTTGATTAATTTTAAGTAGATTTAGTTAGGCAAGGAGGATATGAAATAAACACTGAAGTTCTCATCTCTAGGATTATGGTGGAATGGGCAAAATATTGAATTTGGTTTGAAAGTGTATAAATGTTCATACTTGACTGTGTGACTTTGAGTAAGTAATTTTCTCTCAGCTTCATATTTCTTGTATGCAAATGAAAATACTTGTGCCATTTGCCTCAATAGGTTGTGAAGAATGCAATGAGTAAACCACATTGTGCTATGTAAATCTGAATCATGATAATGACATAAAAAATCTCTCTTGTCTCAAAATACAATTATTGACAAGTAATGAGGAGGAAATGAGAAGATGGCTGTTAAGGCAAAAAGGAAAAAAAATCCTTTTTCATTAATTGTGAAGATAAGTTTACCATCACTGGGTCGAAATTTGCACTAGGTACCTATTCTGGAATTTTTAAATGAGTTAGATTAATTTTCCTTTCCCCTTCCCCCAGAAAAACTTCCTCAAGTTACTTTTTCCTGGAGGGTTTTCAGGGTCTTTTTTCAAAAAACTGTATTAGTAAGTTGTCCTTTATCCTGGAATAAATTGTCTTTCTGTGGAACTTGAATCTACAGGTTTTTATGGTTTTCTCTGGTTAGGTCATGGAAATTCACAGCCAGATCACACCACTGATACACAGCAGATGGAAATTTTGTTACATTCCACTGTTCCTTTTATTTTACATTGTGTCTGAGGATCTTATGTAGAAGATATTTAAGGTCTTTTCAAGCTATTTTGCTCAAAAGAATATCGGGTTTAACAGATATTGAATGAAATCAAGGGACAATCTTAAAGTAATCATTATCTTCTCTAAGCCAGCCTTCTCTTCCCCTGCCCCCATTTCCTCTTTTCTGTTGAAGATACCATCATCCTCCCAATTATCTGGGTTGTAATCTCAGTTATCAGCTCTGATTTCTAATTCTTCATCAAATCCTTTGGATCCAAAAGACTTCCACATCTCTTCCTTCTATCCTTTTTTTCTCCAAAATATCATTACTCTCATTCAAACCTTTGTCGTACCTCACCTACAGAATTGTTAGCCTCCTAATTAATCTTTCTACTTCCAATCTCTCCCATCCTCAATCCACCCTCCACAACAATGCCAAAACTATCTTCCTAAAACACCAATATGGCCATTCATTCCTCTGCTCAAAATCTTTTGGTGGCTCCCTATGACCTTTGGTACAAAACACAGACTTTTCTACCTGGCATTTAAGGCTTTCAATAATCTGGTTCCAATCCCCTTCTACAGCCTCATTTCACATTATTCTCCTTCCTATTCTATGTAATCCAGGATCCAGCTGAACTAATCTATTAGCTGTTCCTCAGAGGCAACATTATATCATCTGCCTCCATGTATCCATGCAATCTGCCCCTATTTGGAATTTACTCCTCATCCATATCTCTCAGTAGCCTTATTTTCTTGCCATCTTCTCTGTGAAGTGAGCCTTCCCTGATCCTCCCAGTGGTTGGGGGTCTCTGCCTCCTTAAATTATTAGTGTACGTGTTGTATTTTCCTAGCAGAAGATGCAACAACACCCTCTCAATAGAGGCTACCCCTTGGGGGAGGAGGGTAGATATTCTAGTCTCCATTTTGCATAGTGTCTTTCATGTAGGGATGTTAAAAATACTTGTATTGAATTGCCTTATAGATGTTCAGTTTTTTTGTGAATGAAATTGAAGCAATGATTGCTTCAGGATTTGTATATTTCAAAATTATTCAAGGTGGCATTAATTTGACTTTACTTAGTTTTCAACTCTCTTGACTTTACCTGTTTACTTCTAAAAGAATGTTTAGCTCTGGGAACTATTCTTTAAGAGATCAATAGATATTCTAGTTTATCAGTAGATAAGCTAGAACTGTTCTGGGAGGGTAACCAGGATAGTGAGGGAAACTCAAAAGCAAGCCTTACAAAAACAAAACAAAGACAAACCAAAGAAAATGAAGTTTTGGTTGAAGGTGGTGTTTAGTCTGAAAAAAAGAAAACATGATAGATGTGATTAGTTTTCAAACATCTGAAAGGAAAAGAACCAGGAATTAACTTGTCTTGGAGGGCAGGCCTCCAGAATTTATAGAGAGGTTGATTTCAATGCAATAGAAGGAAGTTTGTCATGCTTAGACCTGATGAAAATAGAATGGGTTATCTCTTGCACTGACTGAGTTACCCACTACTGGAGACTAGAGGACCTTAAAAAAAAGATAATTTATTTATTTTTAGTTTTCAACATTCGCTTCCATAAGTTTTACATTTTCTCCCCTCCTCCCTCTGTCCCCGAGATAGCATGCAATATGATATAGTTCTACACATACATTCCTATTTAACACATGTTCACATTAGTCATGTTGTATAGAATAATTATAACAAATGAGACTATGAAGAAGAACAAAACAAAACAAAACAGTTTGTTTCACTCTGCATTCCAACTCCATAGTTCTTTCTTTGGATGTGGATGGCATTTTCCATCATGAATCCTTTGGAATTGATTTAGGTCCTTGCATTTCTGAGAAGGGCTAAGTCTATCAAAATCAGTCATCAAACAGTGTGGCTTGTTATTGTGTGCAGTGTTCTCCTGGTTCTGCTCATTTCACTCAGCATCCATTCATATAAGTCATATAGGATTTTCTGAAGTTCACCTGTTCATCATTTCTTATGGAACAATAGTATTCCATTACATTCATATACCATAACTTGTTCAGCCATTCCCCAACTGATGGGCATCCCCTCAATTTCCAGTTCTTGGCCACTACAAAAAAGAGCTGCTATAAATATTAATATTTGATATTATTTAATTATATTTAATATAAATATAAACAAACAAGAAGGTCCTTTTTTGTGGGAATGCTATAGAGGGAATTCATGGGTGGGAATTTGGTCTGCATGGCTTCTGAGGTCTGGTCCATAGCAAAAGTCTCTGATTCAGTTATTCTGGATGTAGTTAGTGCTCATGTCCTTTCTCAGTATGAGGAAAAATCCAAAGTCCATTTATCCCCACTCCACCCAGTCTGATTTACCTATTTCCTTCCAACAATGGAATCATGTCTCTGAGGTTCCTTGTTTGGATTGGTTTTGTGTAGAGGCTAAATTTCAGGTCCCCTCCCCCCCCCCCCCCCATGAATGATTTAGTATGGTTTGAGATGAGTTAGGAAAGACTGCTACTGCATCCAGGGCCATCTCCAGTCATCCTGATCTATATCCTGCCACAGGACCAGAATGACTCTGGAGAAGGTGAGGCTGGTGACTATGCACAGCCCTGCCTCATTTAAATCCAATTCACTTGTGAGTCATGGCATCACCTTGCTGATGTCATGGTTCTCTTTGACGATGAAGGAAACACAAGGTTTTCCCTGCTATATCTTAGGGAAGCTTGGTGCAATGGAAAGAGGACTAAATCTTGAATGGATAATTTTTTGCCTTTTCACTCTCCCAGCAGAAAGTGACTTCTTTGAGGGCAAGGACCACGTTTTCCACCTTTCTTTGCACCCCCAGCACTCAGCACACAGTTCCTGGCACATAAGCAGACATTTAATAAATGCTTTCAGGCAGCGAGGTGGTTCAGTGGTGGATAGACTGCTGGAACCGGAATCCGGAAGATCCGAGTTTAAATCCCACCTCAGAATTTCCTGGATGTGTGTCCTGGGGCAAGTCACTTAAACCTGTCTGCCTCAGTTTCCTCATCTGTCAATTTAGGATAATACTGGCATCCTTCTCTGGGTTGTTGCGAGAACCAAATGAGATGCCATCTGTAACGCACTTTGCAAACCTTAAAGTGCTTTATCTGCGGGATTTGAATTAGTTTTTCTGACTCCAGGCCCAGAAGGCTATCTGTTGCACCACCCAGCGCCTCCTTTACTTTCTTTGCAAGGGGTTGGAATTTCCTGAGGAAAATCAGGAGGCCGGGTAAGCCACACGCGGCGCTTCTTTCAGCCACCCCCCCCCCATAGGTGGAGCTTGCCCTAGGCCCCACCCCCAGGGCGTCTCTCCCCTTCCCTCCCCCACGAGCTCCTCTCTCGCTGTCACCTCGCGGTTTGGGCTCTAGCGGGACGCTCGGCCCCGCCCCCTGCCCACCCCGCCTTTCCCCCACCCTCATTGGGAAGCTAGGGGGCGGGGTTTGTTTACACCCCGCACGCATCGCCAGCTAGACCAATCGACTAGCAGCGGCGCCTGACGCCACGCGGCCAGGCGTCCAACCGGAGCGCGCAGTGCCCAGCCCCCGCCAAAGCTCGCGCGGGGCTAGAGAGTGGAGAGGCGAGCGGGGGCCCGGGGCCGACTGCCTGCTAGGTGAGAGGAGCAGGTGGGCCGGAGCGGGCTCGGGCCGCAGCAGCTGTTCCCGACGCTCGGCTAGGGGGGTGAGGAGAGCCCGGGGCGGGAGCGGGAGCAGGAACAGGGCCGCGCACGGGCGGCGGGGCGCACGCGCGCGCGGGCGGGCACTAGGCTCCTGGAGGCTGCGTGCGCACGGCCGGTCGGTCTCGCGGGCTCTCGAGCCCCGGCGCCTTCGGCCCCAGACCCCGGGGGATGAGTCCGCAGACCGCCGGCGGCCCCACTCCAGCCGAGAAGCTGCCGTGGCAGCGGCGCCGGTTCTCTTCCTCGCCCTCTTCCCATCGCGGGCTGGACACGTCCCCCTCAGGCCGCCTTCTCTACGGCTACGCCGGCAGGTAACGTCCCCCTTCCCCCTCAGCCCTCGGTTCTCGAGCGGTCGCGGCAGCGCTGTGGGGTCGCCGTGGGTGTGGACGCGGGGGGGGGGGTGTCCCAGAAGCTAGCCGGTCTCCCCGCGCCCCTCCTCCAGCGGTTGAGGAGAGGGAGAGTGTGAAATCCCCGCTCTCCGCGTGCCCTTCTCGCCAGCCTCACCCTCCCTTATTTCCACACGCGCTGTCCCTTCCTTATAATCCCGCAGCAGGACGCAGGAACCGCGGTGTTTGCGCACACGCGGGGGCCGAGAGCCCACTGGGACACCCCCTCCCATCTGTGGGGGCCCCCGTGGCAGGGGAGAGCGGCTTTGCTGCCATTTCTCGTGTAACCAAAGCCCTGACGCCTTATGGGGTGAAGGACTTCGACTTGAAGTTTTTCTGACCCTTTCAGTCATCTGTCTCCCTCCGAGCTGCGCCCTGGTCCGGACCACCCGTGCTGGAGGCGCTGGTTTATTGATACAAACTGAAGCCTTTCGGTTTCTTCCGTTCGTCCTTTGCTTTTCTTTTAAAATTAAAAAAACTTAATTCCTGCCTTCAAACCTTTCTCAACAACTATAACTCCACAATTATAACTGCTTTACTCTGCCTCTGAAGAATGGAGTGGATCATCTTTTCCCTAGAGCTTTATCGGAGAATTCAGAGCTTGAGGGGACCCCAGAGATCATCAATCTAGTTTACCGCCTTCCCCATGGAAAATGAATCAGATGTTATCGAATCTGTAAACTGGAATTTCCTTTCCTTTGCTTAGCCATTCTGGGTTCTCCCAAAATATCACCCAGCCTTCTAAGTACTTTCTTATTCTCCTTGAAAAAGTTAACAGCTTGGTTTCTTGGGTTTTTTCCCCCTATTACTTTAGTGTTATAGTCATTATAATCTGATCTCTTTTCAGATCATTTCCTGTACTGTTTATCATTTTTACTGGTCTCTCAGTCACAGACTGATAGAGGTTTAGAGATGAAGGATGATCTTCCGATCCATCCCCTTTTTAAAGATGAGGAAACTCT
The DNA here is from genome assembly GCA_028646575.1 of Pseudocheirus occidentalis. Lineage (NCBI taxonomy): Eukaryota > Metazoa > Chordata > Mammalia > Diprotodontia > Pseudocheiridae > Pseudocheirus > Pseudocheirus occidentalis. The sequence goes on from JAQQSW010021759.1 coordinate 7,893, forward strand.
TGCCTTGAGAAATGAGACAACCTGCTTGCTCAAGGTCACATGGCTTAAATTACTGCTGGGATCTTTTTCGTTCTGATTTAAAATCTAGTGCTCTTTTCTTCTTATCAGGCTGTCTCTAATCTGGAAATAATACATCATGCCATAATTTTAAAGGTGAAAAGAACCTTAGAGGTCGTCCATTCCAGCCCCCTCATTGTACAGATAAGAAAACTTAGGGCCAGTAAGGTCCAGTGAATTGCCCAAGGTCACACAGGCAGAAAATATCAAAATTGGGATTTGAATGTAGAGTGTTTGGTTCCAAATCCAGTGTACTTTCTACAGTTATGTGTCATGTCTAAGTCCTATGTCAGCTAAAGAAAAGAGCAGAATTAATCATAGAATTTATAGCTTGAAGGGACCTTGGAGATCATCTAGTTTACCTCCTCACTCCCATGGAAAATTAATTTAGTGTTATCTATCATTAAAGTACTATGAGATTGGAATCAGTGGTGTTCCCAAGTAGCAAAGCAAATGCCTGATGTTAGAAAAGCAAAATGCAGTGTTTCTGTTATTTGTCCTAGATTTTCTTAGAAGCTGATATGCTGTTTAAAAGCAAACTATGTGTTTTCTTATAAGAGACATGTATAATAGGTGTTTTTGTGGATGTGTATCTTGTATTTCATAATTATGTTTATAATTTATAAACTGTTTTGACATTTTCAAGTGAAACTTTAGGCTTGTAGATTCTTTTGCAGCCAAAATAATTAAGTTTTTGCCATTTATTACATGGTCTTATGTCTGGAGTCAGATTTTGGTCTCACTGTTTTTACATATATAGCAGCCTTTTCTCTGACTTATGACTATTGTTTTTTTAAAATAAGTCCCTTACGTCCCAGAGACTCAGTAAGTTCTTTCTTTATTTTCTCTATTGATGTTAGGAGCAAACATTTTTTAGAAGGAAATTATCTAGACCAAGCCCCTCATTTTACAGATAAGGAAGCTGGCCCAAATAGGTTATAATTGCTTAGTAAGTATCACACATATAATATTATGTTATTGTAGCCATGTAATTTGTGTCTTTTTTTTTTTTTTTACTTGACTCTGGATTCTCTGGACACCTAAATTTTTCCTTTGCAATCAGAATTCTTAAAGCCCTCAGATGTGAACTTAAAAATAATCAAAAAGTGAGATGCACAGATAAAATCTCTGCTGCCTTAATAAAAGGAAAATGGTTGCTTATTACCAAAACTATAATAAATAGGACTGATCATAGTGATATAATTTGGGAAGCATTTGCATTTTGTAGCTTTGAAAATTCAAAAGGTTCTTTCATGAATATAGATTTTATAACATGCATTTAAAATTTTTTTTCCTCGTAAGAATGCATGTCTTTGATTGGAGTTGGTCCTAGACAATGCTATCTGGTCATAGCAATCTAATTTTGTAAGGAGAAAAGCCTGTAAGAATTAATATTAAGTTTTAGAAGTATGGGTTCCAAGCAGAATTTAAGTTAAGATGTGTCCACTAATTTTTGATTTGGGTATTATTTTAAATACTTAGGGTGTTATCTTAAATCCTTTGAGTGTCATTTTAAATACTTAGATCTCAGAATATGTGTTTGATATTTTTGAAAACTGACAAGTCCATTCATTTTTTGTATATAACTTTTTAAAGTTGAGAAGCATGATTTGAAGAATGTAGATCAATTTTAGATTATTCATGGTGTTCATGGCTGAATCATCCACATCAACGAATACTACTTTCAGTTTCTTTGGGCCATTGTCACCTCTATTTAATACAGTTTTTGATACTATATTTTTTGAAACTTATTTCAGCCTGAAGTTTAGGAGAAGTAAGGATAGAGTTTTCAGAGTCTTTCTTCTGAAACCAAAGCGTTGCCTTCTCAGTTCCTCGGAAAATGTGAGCACGTTAGACAATAAACTTAGGAAAAGGGCTTCTTTGCCTAGGCTTGTATTTTGTGCTTAGATAATGCTGACAGTATTTAGGATTGACTAATAAGAAATTAAGCAGAGAAAATTCAGTTCAACAAGTATTTTAAATTTTAATAGACACAAAATTAGTATTTCTATATTCAAAGTAGAGTAGAATAAGGGAATTATTACATACAGCTTGTTTTTCCTTTTAAGTATATGCTGATTGCAACATGTAACTTTTAAAGCTTTGTTTCCATTTCCTTCTGGCCATCTTCTGTTCTTGTCTGCATTTTTCAATGCTTCATTGACTTTTCCTTTCTTACTTTTCTTGCCCTCCATCTCTTTTCCCCCTTCTCAGTCCCTTTTTACTGCACTTGATTGCAGTAAAAATAAAACTCATGTAATAAATATGCATCATTAAACAAAACTCATTCCCACATTGGCCATGTATAAAAATATGTCTTTTTCTGTGCTTTGAATCCATCACCTATTTTTCAGGAGGTGGATTGAATGCTTCATCATTGGCTTTCCGGAATCCTGGTTGGTCATTGCATTCAGCAAGTATTTTTTTTTTTTTGGAAGGCAGTTGGGGTTAAGTGACTTGCCCAAGGCCACACGGCTAGTTTTTATGTGTGTGTGTTAAGTGTCTGAGGCCAGAATTGAACTCAGGTCCTCCTGACTCCAGGGCTGGTGCTTTATTCACTGAGCCACCTAACTGCCCCATTCAGCAAGTATTTATTAAGGATCCCTTTGTTCTAGGGCACTGTGCATGGTTCCAGGAAGGCACTTGCTTT
>JAQQSW010021760.1:0-10598 GCA_028646575.1 Pseudocheirus occidentalis
TTGATCTATAGGTTGTAGGCATTCTTCAAGTGTCTTGGAAGCATTTGGGGTGGGAGTTCTGACTGGGTTGTCTTCCTCCTGTTCCATACTTTGATCCTTTTTGTTCACAAAAAAGGATTCTAGAGTTCTATTGCTGTTCTTATTTTGCTTCCTTTTCCTCATGTTGTTCAGTCAATTAATTGGTTGGTTTTTTTAGTTCTGTGAAACTTTGCTTCCAGGGGATAAAGCTCTGTTCCAAATCGCTGGAGTTTTCCCAGCTGCCAGAGCTATTGGGGGGGTGTTGCAAGTCCCCCCAGCTTTGGCTTGCAGAAAGCACACCCCAGGACCACCACCCAAGACCACGATCTGGATCCAGGCTGCTCAATGCAAGAGTACTTGGTCCTGATCTATTGATTCAGCCCCCCTGTGGAGTCTGCAGACCAGGGGCTCTGAAGCAGCCCAGTGGGGGCACCAGCCAGTTCCAGCAGTTCCCTTCTCCCACTGCTCCCTTCGCCTGGGGGCAAATTGGCCAAACTGCTTTTCCTTTCCCAAATTAAGTTTCAAAGTTTTACTTTCACTTTCACTGACTGTCTCTAATCCTGGCTTACTTTATTTGAAGATTCCCTCAGGTGCAGTAGATCTTCTCTGAAGTAGACTCAAGCTGCGGCTTGGGAGGCTCTGCTTCTCCTGGCTGCCCTGGGGCCTGACCCGGCTCGGCTGTGGTTTGGGGCAAGGCTGGTCTCTGCTCTGGCCCTGCAGGTCTGCTGGACAAGCCCTCCTGCCAAGCTACCCCTCTCCAGTCCCTGTTCCTCATGCCTTGGCAGATGTGGAGGTGCTGGAGGCTGTAGATCCTCTCCTCTGAAGACTGGTTGTGGTGGGCTTGGCTTGGCTCAGCTCGGCTCCTTCCCACTGCCCCAGGCCTGGCTGTGGTCTTGGCTTCAGTCTGGGCCTACCTCGGCTCCTGGCCCGCCCCGATGAGCACCTGCTGCTGAGCTGCCTTCAGCGAGAGATGTGTTTTCTGTATTTTTGTGAGTCTGAGAGTACTAGACTTTGTCTGGGCTCATATTTTATGGGTGTTTAGGATGGTTGTCTAGGAGCTGTGGGATCTTGCTGCTTATACACTGCCATCTTGGCTCTGCCCCCTAGATCTGGCTTTATTTGTGTGAAAAGTATTTTGTAATTGTGTTCATATAGTTTTTGGGTTTGTTGTGGCAGGTAGACTCCCAAATATTTTATGTCTGGGATGACTTTAAATGGAACTTCTGTTTCTATCTCTTGCTAGTATAATGGCAAGCACAGAATTAGTTCACACCTTGTTTCAGCTATTGAATTAACACCTTGTTTCAGTTCAAATTTCCTTTGAGCCTTGTATCAAGTCTGTTAAGAAACAGAACATATGAACCCCACAATTTCTGAACCCTACAACTTGTGAAGTCCTGGGGAGGAGCTAATGACTATATAAGAAGAGCCCCAGGGCTAGAGACAGGGAAAACTGAGAAGAGGACTCTTGCAGTGGCAGAGTCAGGAAGGAAAAGACTTGTGGTATCCTGGCACTCTGTTCTGTCTGTGTTGATGTTTGTTTGTGATATTTTGTACAGAAGCCCTGGTACCTTACTGGATGCCATGAAAGAGGATTTTCTGGTTGTATGTTTACTGAATCTGTTTACTGAAGTCCTGGAGGAGGATTTTGGTGGTCCTGGAACTTTACTGATGATTTGTGTTAACCTCTTGGACCTTTTTTGTGGGTCTGTGTTGATTTCTATGTTGATGAATTGTGTTTAGTTCTCAGACTTTGTTGGTGAGTCTGAGTTGATTTCATAGGCAAATGGTGAACTGATGATGATGCTGGCAATGTGTATGAATATTATTGTGGCTTTGTCATGCTCTGTCTTCCCAGAAATAGGAACTGTGAAGGACCAGAAATTGACTGGAGACTGTGAACTTCAATATGAAATGGGAACTGGACAAAGAACTGGACAAGGAACAGGACAAAGAATTGGGAGCTGCACAGTTTGAACTCAGGTGACAGTTGGAGCTGGAACCATGGAGGAGGAACCATAGAAGCTGAGAGCCAGGCTTGAGTCAAGCTGAAAGAAGACTTTACTTGGATACTGTTTACTAAGGAGATTATGATTCACTGTGACAGAGGGGTGGAGACCTTTGACTTTTGTACTTTGTGATTGAATTAAGGACTTTGTGATCGACTAAATGATTGTACTTTGTTTAAAACTATTATGACCACTTTGGTGAAACCTGTGGCCATTTTAGTGATAAATCATTGTGAATGCTATATTTTGATTTTCTGTGAATATTTTCCTCTGATTTGTTATTGAATAAACAGGGTTCACCATACTGTGTAATCAGAATCTTAACAGCTATTCATAGTAGTAGTCCTCTGGAAAGCTGCTCATGCATGGCTTAACAACCAGTAGTATACAGTTAGCAATATATGTAGATTTATTTGATATCCTATAATTTTTCTAAAGTTATATATTATTTCAAGTAGTTATTTTTACTTGATTCCCTAGGATTCTTTAAGTACATCATCATATCATCTGCAAAGAGTGGTAACTTAGTTTCTTCTTTGCATATACTAATTCCTTCGATTTATTTGTCTTCTCTTATTGTTAAAGCTAAAGTTTTTGGTACTATATTGGATAACAGTGGTGACAATGAATATCCTTGTTTCACCTCTTATCTTATTAGAAATGCATCAAGCTTATGTCCATTACACATAATGCTTGTGGAAGGTCTTATGTAGATGTTACATGTCATTTTAAGGAATGATATCATTCCTATGCTCTCTAGTGTTTCTACTAGAAAAGGGTTTTATAATTTGTCAAAAGTTTTTTTTTGTATCTATTGAAATAATGTAAAGCCATACACAAGCAGCTTTCCAGAGGAATGCTGCTGTGAATAGCTTTCAAGATTCTGATTTAATAGTATAGCAAACTCTCTATTCAATAACATAACAGCAAAACATTCACAGAAAATCAAGATACAACATTCACAATGTTACAACTCATCACAGAAAACCAAAATACAGCATTCATCATGTCACAACTCAACAACTTATCACTAAAATGGCCACATAGTTTTCACCAAATTGGTCACATAGTTTTAAATAAAGTACATTCATTTAGTCAATCACAAAATCTTTAATTCCATCACAAAGTACATCAAGAACACTTGATGCATTTCCACTTCTTTTACTTGATTTTCAAAATCCTTCTTGAGTTCTTCCATGGCCTGTAACCAATTAACATTTTTACTTGGAAGCTTTTGATGCAGGAGCTTTGAATTTGTTGATTTCTTCTGGTTCCACATTTTAATCTTTTTTGTCCCCCCCAAAAAAGGATTCTATGGTCTGTTTGTGCTTTTCTGCTTGCTGATATTGCCAGCCAATTTCTTGTCTTTTGAACTCTTTGTCATGTTAAAACTCTGCTTCCAGAGTGGAGAGAGCTATGTTCCAAATTGTTTGGGTTTTCACAAATGTTGTCAGAGCTATGAGACGGACACCCTCTCTACAGATACCTCAAGCTCTGATACACTGATCATACACCCCAGGACCAGCATACAAGACCATAATTTAGATCCAAGCAGGTCAAAACAAGAGCAATTACCCCCTGAATAGTCACTTGGTCCCCACATGATCTGCAGTCCAGGAGCTACAGAAGCAGCCATGTGGCAGCAGCAGCTGCAGATGCCATGCCTCTGCCAACCCTTGCCCCAGGGACAGGAGCTAGACCATGTTCTTTTGTTACCTGGTTCCAACAGAGTTCTCCACTGACTTTTTACTTTCTTTTGGTGTGTATGGGTTAAGAAGTCTGGAAATTGTCACACCTGCTGGTGATTCACTCTCCTAAAGACTGCCCTGGCCAGTCTGTACCACTGGTTGGGGCCACCCCAGGTCTCAGACCACAAAGCTCACGTGGGACTGGGATCAGCTCCCAGCTTGGTGTGATAGACCCTTCCTGTCAGATTGCTGGGCTCCCTTCAGAGGGAGTTTTATTTCTCTATGTCATTTTGTGGGCTCTGTAGCTCTAAAAGTTTTTAGATTCATATTTTACAGGTATTGGAGGTGGTTGAAGTGGGAGCTTATCCAACATTCCTGCCTCTACTCTGACATCTTGATTCTGCCCCCCAAAGCAAACACTTTTGAAAAGGGACAGGATCAAAAGAGCAAATAGAATAAATGGTGGGGGTTGGATAATTTGGAGTGGGATACAGTTACTCTTTCACAATATAACTACCATGGAAATGTTTTGCATAACTAAACTCATACAAACTATACTGAATTTCTTGCCTTCCCAGTAGGGGTGGGTGAGAAGGAAAGAAGGAAAAGAATCTGGAAATGAAAGTTTTAAAAACAAATGTTAAAAATTGTTTTTTACATGCAATGAGGAAATAAGATATACAGGCAATGGGGTACTGAAATCCATCTTGCCCAGAAGAAAGCAAGGTTGGGTGATGGGGGGGCATAAGAGAGAACATATTGGGGAAGAGGTATTCAGTATGTTTGCTATCTTAGGGTGGTGGTAGGGGAGAGATGGGGAGAAAATTTGAAACTCAGAATCCTGTGGAAATGAATAAAATCTTTCCCTGACCCTTTATTATATATAATTTTTTATTGCATCAGGATCTGAATAAGATGCTTTAAATATTTCTGCCTTTCTACATGGGATTATGAGGTTTTATGCCCTAGAAAATGGTCAATTTTTGTATGTGCCTTGTACAGCTGAGGAAAAAAGTATATTACTTTCTATCCCCATTCAGTTTCCTTCAGAGGTCTAGCCTATCACTATTTTCTAAAATTCTATTCACCTCCTTAACTTCTTTCTTGCTTATTTTGAGGTTAGGTTCATAAGATCAGAGAGGGGGAGGTTGAGGTCCCCCTCTAGTATAGTTTCACAATCTATTTCTTCCTGTAATTCCCTCTTCTCCTCTAAGAATTTGGATGCTATACTGCTTGGTGCATATATGTTTAGGAAAGGTGTTACTTCATTGTCAATGGTGCCTTTTAGCAGGATGTAGTTTCTTTTCTTATCTCTTTTGATTAGAACTAATTTTGCTTTTGCTTTGTCTGAAATCGGGATTTTTTCCTCCAATTTTGTTTTTACTTAAGCTGAAAGATAACATGTTTTGCTCCAGCCTTTTACCTTTACCCTGTGTATATCTCCCTGTTTCAAATGTGTTTCTTGTAAACAACATATTGTAGGATTGTTGTTTTTAATCCATTCTACCATCCACTTTTTTATGGGAGAATTTATCCCATTCATATTCATAGTTATAATTACTATCTGTGTCTTTCTCTCCATCCTGTTTCCCACCCTGCTTAGGATTTTATTTCTCCCTTCTGCCTTGCCTTCCTCAAAAGACTTTTGCTTTTGAACACCAGCTCCCTCAGTCTTCCCTCTTTTCTATCAGCCTCCCTTCATTTTCTTTCCTTTTTCCCTTACTGCATCTTCCTCCCTTCTAACAACTCCCAACCTTTTCTTTTACTTCCCCCTCCCCCATTTCTCTTGGCTATTAGATTTCTTTGCTTAACCAAGTATGTTATTCCGTCCTTGAACCAAATCTGATGAGAGTAATGTTCAAGCCAAATTTGTCTCTCTCTCTCTTCTTTCTCTGTAATATAATATTGTTTTTGCCTCTTTATGTAGTGTAACTTATGCTTTTCTCCCTCCTCCCTTACTCTTCTCCCATTACAATCACTTTGCACGCTTTAAATAGGTTTTTTTTATCATTGCATCAGCTAATTTATATTCACACCCTCTGTCTCTAGATATTTCTTTTAATTTTTATAATAAAATATAATTCTCAAGATTTACAAATATTATCCCCTGTTGTAGGGATGTAAACAGTTTGCCCTTATTGAATAATGTTTTTTTTTCTGTTTACTTTGTTATGCCTCTCTTGATTCTTGTATTTGAAGATCAAATTTTCCATTGACCTCTAACCTTTTCATCAGGAAGCCCTGGACATCCCTTATTTCATTAAATGTCCATCTTCTTCCCTGAAAATTATGCTCAGTTTTGCTGGGTAGTTGATCCTAGGTTGTAGTCTATGCCTTACAGTGTATCATATTCCAATCCCTCTGATCTCTTAGTGGAGAAGTTGCAAAGTCCTGTGTGATCCTGACTGTAGTTTCATGATATTAGAAATGTTTCTTTCTGGTTGCTTGCAGTATTTTCTCTTTTACCTGGTAATTCTGGAATTTGTCTACAATATTCCTTGGCATTTTCACTTTGGGATCTCTTTCAGGTGCTGACTGGTGAATTCTTTCAATGACTATTTTACCCTCTGGTTCTAAGACATGGGAGCAGTTTTCCTTGATGATTTCTCAGAAGATACTGTCCAGCCTCTTGTTTTTCATTATAACTTTCCAGTAGACCAATAATTCTTAAATTATTTCTCCTGGATCTATTTTACAGACCAAATGCTTTTCCAATGAGATATTTTACAGTTCCTTCTATATTTTCATTCTTTAGATTTTGTTTGTCTGATTCTTGATACCTCATAGAGTCATTAGCTTCAATTCTAATTTTTAATGAATTATGTTCTTCAGTTAGCTTTTATATCTCCTTTTCCATTTGGTCAATTTTACTTTTTAAGGAGTTGTTTTCTTCTGGGAACGTTTTTTTTTCCATTTTTTGATTGTATTTTTAAAAGAACTGATCCTTTTTCTTCTATTTCTCTGATTTGATTTTTAAAATCCTTCTTCAGCTCTTCCCGGAATGCTTTTTGGGTAAGAGACCAATTTGTATTCCCTTTTGAGGTTTCAGATGTGGGTACAGTGTCAATGTTGTCCTCTTCTGAATTCTTATTTTGATCTTCTCTATTCTCATAGTAAGGTCTTTGCTTTTCTAATTTGTTTTTTGTTCATTGTGATTGTCTTTTTCTTGGCTTTTAAAGTGTATTTATGCTTCTGGAGCCCAGGGGACTCTGTCTCAGGTTTCTTGTTCTGGGGACTAGGGACCTGGTGACTGGCTTGTGTGCTTTGGCTCCTGGTTCTTATATAGCTGAAAGCTATATAATGCTGTAGCTTACCTGGTGATGAGTGGGAGATGGGTGGCCAGTTGAGGTCTTTTTGTGTTCCCCTGTGCTTACCCTGAATTTCAGAGTGAGGTATGTGGGAGGCGAGGTCTGGCTGCTGGAGGGCTCCTCCTTTCCTACAGCACAGATAGGCTCAGCCACTAGTGGATGCTCAACCATGCTGTTGTCTGCCGATTCCCCTGGCTGTGTAAAAGCATGCTTTGGGTCCTGGTATGGGCGATTGCCAGCTCCACGGACCTAGGGCTCAAGATCTCCTTTTACTCTGCTGAGTTGGGGCTTGCTGCTAACTTGCTGGGATGCCTCCCATCCTGTATTGCTCTAGATCAGCCACAGCAATTAATATCCCTAATTTCCTGAGCTAAAAGTCTGCCATGCCTTGTATTTCTGTTGGCTTCCCTATTCCAGGATTTTTCTTGGGGCAACATTGTCCAGGTTTTTCAAGGTCAAAAAGAGTGAGTGAGAGCAACTTACTTTTACTCCACCATCTTGGCTCCCAGAACTTTAAATCTGTAATCTCTTTGTAACTAGTTGTCCAACCCTCTTACTGTCAGTGACCTGGAAGCTTCTGATTAAGTCACACCCAAGGCCTGCAACTGGCTTACTGGGGTAATGTAATAGGATAGGATAGGATAGGATAGGATAGGATAGGATAGGATAGGATAGGATAGGATAGGATAGGATAAGATAGGATAGGATAGGATAGGATAGGACACAATATAAAATATAATACAGTATAGCATAAAAATATAATAAAATAATAGAATAGAATATAATGTAACATATCACAACATACTTAACATAACATAATGTGATATAGTATAATATAATATGATATGCTATAATGTAATTAATATAAATATAATGTATTTCTTGTCTCTTTACTCTATCCTCCTCCCATCTGAAAACAAAAATATCTAAAGCACAAATCTGGCCAGCCCTCTCATCTACTGAAAAAAAAAACATGAACTGGGTTTCAGTAAATGGATAGAAATACATGGATTGAATTTAGGTGACCATTACATATAATACTGTGGGCAAGAATCCCTTGGAAGAAATGGAGCAGCACTTATAGTCAATAAAAGAATAAAAAAACATCTCTGGGTATAAACTAAAAATGATACAATGATGTCTATTTTATTCTAAGAGAACTATTCAATATCACAGTAATACACTTATAAACCAGCTGCTGACACTAAAGAGAACAAGCTTGATTAATTTTAGGAAGACATACAAAATCTTCAAGAAATAACAACAAAGATGTCACATTAATCATAGGGAATCGGAATGCCAAAGTAGGAAATCAAAAGATAATTAGAATAACAGTGAAATTTAACCTTGGAGTACAAAATATAGCATGGCAAAGGGTAATAGAGGTTTTTTCAAAATAATTTGGGGATGTAGCAAACACTCTTTTTCCTTTTATTTAGCTTTTCCAGAATTTATTTATTTTTAGTTGTCAACATTCATTTCAACAAGGTTTTGAGACCCAAAATTTTCTCCCCATCTCTCCCCTACCCCAACCCCAAGATGGCACACTTACTGATTACCCCCTAGCTCAGTCTGCCCTTTCTTCTTTCCCATTCCACACCTCCTTTACCCCCTTCCCTCTTTCTTTCTTGTAGGGCTAGATATATTTCTATACCCCTCTCTCTGTATATCTTATTACCTGGTTGCAAAAAATGTTTAATATTTGTTTTTAAAGCTTTGATTTCATAGTCTTTTCCTTCTTCCCTCCTCTCCTACCCCATTGAGAAGACAAATAATTCAATACAGGCTATACATATGTGGTTGTGCAAAACATGTCCATAGTACTCATATTGCGGAAGGCTAACTATATTTCCTTCCATCCTATTCCATCTTCCATTTATTCTATTTTCTTCTTTGATGATGTCCCTTTTCAAAAGGCAAACTCTCTTTTCAACAATCCAAAAGGAGATGCTACAAATGGACACCATCAGTTACTCAATGCTGAAATCAGATTGATTATATCTTTGCAACCAATAGTGGAGAAGCTCTAGGTAAAACAAGACTTGGAGCTAACAGTGGATAAAATAATGAGCTTCTTATTGCAAAATTCAGACTTAAATTGAAGAAAATTGGGAAAATGATTAGACCATTGAGGTATGAGCTAAAGAACATCCCTCATGAATGTGAAATGAAGGTGATAAATAGATTTAAGCTATTAGATCTGATAGATGAGTGCTTAAAGAATAATGAACAGAAGTTCACAATATTGTATAGGAGGCAGCAATAAAAAAATATATATCTGAAGAAAAAAATCATTGTCTGATAAGGCTTTACAAATAGCTAAAGAAAGAAAGGAAACAAGAAAGGAAAAATGGAAAGGTATATGCAACTGAATGTAAAATTTCAGAGAATAGCAAGGAGAAATGAAAAATATTTTCTTAAATGAGCAATGCAAAAAAAGAGAGAGGAGAAAACAATAGAAGAGGAAAGACAACAGATCTCAAAGAAATTAGAACTCTCAAGTGAAAGTTTCATGCAAAAATAGCCATGATAAAAGACAAACATGGTAGGGACTTAAAAAGTATAAAAGAGATTAAGAAGAGATGGCAAGAATATGCAGAAGAGCTATACAAGAAAACTCTTAACATCACTGGTATCCATGACATTGTGCTTACTGATCTAGAGCCAGACATCCCAGAAAATAAAATCAAACAAAACTTAGAAAGCATTGTAACCAAAAGGCTAATTGAGGTGATAGAATTCTGGTAGAACTATTTAAAATCCTAAAAGATTATGCTCTTAAAGTGCAGTACTTAACATGCCAGCAAATCTGAAAAACTGAACAGTGGCCACTAGATTGGAAAAGATCAAGTTATATCCCAATCCTAAAGAAGGGCAAGATCAAATAATACCCAAATTACTTAAAAGTTGTGCTTATTTCATATATCAGCAATGTTGTTTTTAGGATTCTGCAAGCTAGGCTTCAATAATATGTAAGCCAAGAATTACCAGGAGAGGAGACTGGTTTTCTTTTCTTTTTGTTAATACATTAATTGATTTTTATTTTTCAACATTCACTTCCATAAGTTTTAAATTTTCACCCACTCTCTTTCCCCTCCCTCCCTGAGATGGCTTGCAATCTGATATAGTCTGTACACATACATTCCTATTAAACACATTTTCACATTAGTCATCTGTAATAGTAATCAGTTTATCAGATACTTAGCACTTAGTAACTTAGGGCTAAGTAGCATCTAGTAATTTAGGGCTAAGTATGGAAGGTGTGAACCCTGTCCATTGTTAAGAAGGTATGAACTCCCCTGTTGACTTGGAAGAAGGCTATTGGATGAGACAGGAGGCCAGTGCTGTATATAAAGAATTCTAGAGACTGAAAACAGAATTGGAATTGGCTCTTCAGTGAAGGAAGATACATGGAGATTGAAGCCAGCTGAGAGAGAGAGAGAGAGACAGAGACAGAGAGACAGAGACAGACAGGGACAGAGACAGACAGAGACAGAGACAGAGAGACTTTGTTTATTCATGGCCTGGCTGATCCTTGAGTTCCAGGCAAGAGAAGTGAAGGGTGTGAGATGTGC
>JAQQSW010021761.1:0-10598 GCA_028646575.1 Pseudocheirus occidentalis
GTATCTTGGTTTCTCATAAAATCATTAGCTTCCACTTGCTCCACTCTAATTCTGAAGGAATTATTCTCTTCAGAATGCTTTTGAGACTCTTTCTCCATCTGGCAAATTCGACTTTTTAAGGCATTCTTCTCTTCATTGGCTTTTTGGGCCTCTTTTGCCATTTGAGTTAAATCAATTTTTAAGGTGTTATTTTCTTCAGTTGGGTTGTTGACTCTCTTCATGATTTTCTTGCATCATTCTCATTTCTCTTCCCAATTTTTCCTCCACTTTTCTTATTTGGTTTTCAAAATCCTTCTTAAACTGCTGTATGGCTTGTAACCCGTCTGCATTTTTCTTGGAAGCTTTTGGAGTGGGAGTTCTGACTGTGTTGTCTTCCTCCTGTTCCATGCTTTGATCCTTTTTGTCCCCCCAAAAGAAATCTAAAGATGGATTGCTGTTCTTACTTTGCATCCTTTCCCTGCTCACATTGCCAGTCAATTACTTGACTTTTTAGCTCTGTGGAACCCTGGTTCCAGAGGGGAAAGCTTTGTCCCAAATTGCTGGGGTTTTTGCAGCTGCTAGAGCTATTAGGAGGCTGCTGCAGCCCCCACTAGCTTTGGCTCACTGAAAACACACCTCAGGACCACCACCCAAGACCAAGATCCTGATCCAGGCCAGTTAAGGCAAGAGCATTTAACCCCTGAATGGTCTCTTGGCCCCCCTGCAATCTGTAGGCCTCAAGCTCTGAAGCAGCCATGTGGAGGTGGCTGCACTGCTTTTGCTGCTTCCTTGCCCTGGGGGCAGTTCAGCTGGACCCCCTCCCCCAAATTTAGCCGAGTTCCACTAACCTTTCGCTTAGTCCTTATTTCTTATGGCTTGATAATTCTGGAAATCGCCACAGTTGCTGCTGATACAGTCTCCTGAAGGTTCCAGCTGCGGCTTGTCCTGGCTACCCGGGGCCAAGCTGTGGTTTCAGGCCGGACTGGTTTCAGCCCCTAGCTTGCTGCGATGAGCCCTTCCTGTCCTATCTTCCGAGCTGTCTTCAGTGGGAGATGTGTTTTTTTCTGTAATTTTGTGAGTTCTGGAGCCCTAAAGTTTGTTTAGAGTCATATTTTATGGGTATGTGAGGTGGCTATTTGGGAGCTGCGGAGTTTTGCTGCTTATATGCCACCATCTTGGCTCCACCCCCAATCCAATCCCTTAGCTTTCTTAAGTGTAAAATAGGCATGGTAGTGTTTGCAAGGGATAAAAAAGATGCTTTACCAGATTGTTTAGTAGAAGGTGCTTGGCAGACCTCCAAGTGTGATATAAGTATAAGCTTTTATCAGCTTTAGTGCTCCTCTTAACCATTTCCAGATAGCCATTTGTTCAGAGCTTGATGAGTCAACAAGTCAAGTGAAACAGCATTTATTAAATACATACTATGTGCCAAGCCCTATGTCAGCTCTGAGGATACAAAGGCAAAGTATGGGCAGCCTTGCTCTGCTTACTTCCTGAGTGGGCAGTTTTGGGCCTGTAGCTCTGGTGCTCCCCAGAAGGGAGGGATCCTGTCCTCTCCCCCAGCCAGAGCAGCTGATGCTCCTTGCCCTCTTTGCCCCACTCTCTGCCCCCTGGTAACCATGGCTCCACCCCCTCTGGTGAGCTTCTGCTGAGTCTTCCATTTTGGGAAGGGACTCAGGGCAGCCTGCCTTTATTCCTCCTGGCCCCTCCTGACCTCCTGGACTTTGAGATCATGCCTCCCTCCATTAGGAGAGCATTCCCTCCTTGGGAGCAAAAAGTGGATTTTTTTTTACTTGTATTTATATCCTTGGTACTTAAGACAGTGCCTGGCACATGTAAAAGGCTTACTAAATGCCTGTGTCTTTCATTCATTCCTTCAGAATGGGTACAAATGATGTAGGCAAATAACAATGCTACTAGAAATGTGAAATGCCACTCAGAATACTGGAGTGTTGGGCTGTTTTATACTGTCAGATGAGACATTACTGGCTTGTGCGGGCTATATTGCTGATGGAGCAATGTGGGATTATATTTTTAAAAGTTTATTTATATCTACTCACTTCATTTTCCATTCTGAACTATTAGAAAATTACATTTTGTGTTCTAGTCTCCCTGCACCACCACTTAGAGGCTTTTCCTTTGCTCAGCCTCTCCACATTCAGAAAGAAAAGTTGAAGGTATGATCTAAACAAAACTGAAATTTCAGACCTGTTATCTTGAATTGACTCTACCTCTGCTTCAGCTCAACCTTTTTGGGGATTCACTTGGCCATGTAGTTCAGTAGAAGCTTCAAGTACAAACCCAGATGGGCAATAAATGGAATAAGACTTCCAAGTGCAGTATCTGCCTCTAGGTATCTTTAGTCCTTCTACATCTTCCATTGGTCAGAGAAGAAATGGGAAATAAGGTTGGCAGAGAAGACATTTGGGAATAGTGGAGTTAGTGGCCTTGGCAAGTATTCAGGGCAACAGGTTTGGCTATGGCTCTGAATGCACTTTCCTAAGGCAGGGCTGGCTATGTGATGCCCTTTGGGGCTTCAGGCACCCCTGAGGGACTGAGGGCTTTGCTCTCATGCCTATGCCTCAAGCCCCCATTCCTGCTCATTCCTTTCCCCACACTCTTAACCACTAGTGAGGAACCTTCTTGTTTCATTTTAAGCTGTTAGCATCAACTAGCTCTTACAGAACTAGCTCTTTTTTTTGCTCTGAAGATAATAGAAGTCCAAATGTGTTCCCTCCATGCCTGGGACCTCACTCCCTTCTGTGTCACCTAAGGCTCTGGGGAGAGTGGGTGCAGACTTAGAGCATTCATGCTTTCCCTGGTTGGCTGTTGGCCCATCCTGTCCTGGGCTCTTCTCCCTGACTCAGGCTGGCTCGGTCCCCACACAGTTCTCATACCACGGTAAACATGCGTGGAGCACCTACTAAATGCCAGGCCCTATGCTAAGCTCTGGGGGACAGTCCCTGCCGTTACTCTAATGTCAGAGCAGGATCCAAGCCCATATCTTCCTCGTTCTCTCTACTACATCAGACTGTCTTGTGCTTTATACTTGTCTAGTAGATATGGAAAAGATCAGATGGGATTGAGCTGTTATGACCCTGTCTGAACAAGCTTTACAGAGCTGCCACTTCTGTGGGTGAAGGTCTTAATTCTCTGTTAACTTTTCCTTGAAGAGTAGCTTCTGAAGACAGCTAAGGGGTTTAGACTATACTGTGGGGCTTAGAGCCAGGAACACCTGAGTTCAGATCCAGCATCAGACACTAGCTGGGTGACCCTGGGCAAGTCACATCCCCTCCATTTGTCTCAGTTTCCTCTTCTATAAATGGAGATAATAATGCCACTTGCTTCCTAGGATTGATGTGAGGATCCAGTCTGCCTGCCTCAAGTCTTTGCCCACTTGAATCCATTCTCCATTCAGCCACTATAGTGATTTTCTTTAAGTACAGGCCTGATCATGTCACTCTGTCTCCTAAAGTTGGATTGCTGCTCTTTGCTTCCTTTGCCTGCTCACGTTGCCAGTCAATTACTTGACTTTTTAGCTCTGTGGGACTCTGCTTCCAGAGGGGAAAGCTTTGTCCCAAATTGCTGGGGTTTTTGCAGCTGCTGGAGCTATTAGGAGGCATGGGCTCTCATTGTTTTTGATAGAACTGGGAAACTAATCTTCTTTTTTTAAGGTACTGATTTTTCAAGAGGAAATTTGGCTTATTTTCCTGGCTGTCTGAAAACTACTGATTAATAGTTTAAAAAATCTATTGGTAAGTGGGGGTGAAGCCGAGGCAGCTCTGACTGGGCAAGCTTCTGAGCAGCCCATGAGTTCTATTAGGGTTTTTGGAATCACTGCCCTTTTTCCTTAGCTTTTTTCTCTCCCAAACAACCAATTTCCAGGAAGGCAGAACCAGTCAATCAGTTAATCAACATTCATTTATTAGGATAGGTATACAGAGGAGAGGCAAAATCAACCCCTGCCCTCAAGGAGCTTGTATTCTAACGGAAGAGGCAACATGTCCATAACTAGATAATGCACATAAGACACATAGAGAGTAAATGGAAAGTAATCTCAGAGAAGGAGGCACTGCTAGCATTTGGGGGGCCTGGAAAAAGCCTTTTGTATGTCACAAGTGTCATTTGCTCTAGGTCCAAGCCATCCATGTATTTTAAGAGACAGAGTGAAGAGTGCAGGAGAGAACTCTTGGCATGGGGCCCACAGGACAGAGGTATGAAGGAGAGGAGAGGAAAGGACAATGGCTCATGTAGCCATAGGGGAGATTCATGGGAAGCTCATGGCCCCAAATTGGTGTGAGCTTGGGCAATGAAGAGCACATCCTCACCTCATTTTTAGCATAGATTGGTTCTTTTGTAGCTTTGTTACTTTTGCATGCCTGTACCTTGACTCCTGCCTCAGTTAACCAGGTTTGTGATGGTGAGGCATAGAGAAAGGTTGAAATCATTATGGAGTATATTGCAGAATACCCACCCATTTAGGAGACAGTTGATATCATGGACATATGTGCTCCATTCCTGTGGAGCCTGGAAAGGGTGAGAGTACATGGCCAGGAAAAGGCCAGCACTGGGAAGCCCTCCTCCTAGGTCTGTGCTGCCTGAGAGGTTGGGCTCAATAGGGTTTTTTTTTTGTTTTTTTTTTTGCTTTTTGGAGGGCAGTTGGGGTTAAGTGACTTGCCCAAGGTCACACGGCTAGTTTTTGTGTGTGTGTTAAGTGTCTGAGGTCAGATTTGAACTCAGGTCCTCCTGACTCCAGGGCTGGTGCTCTATTCACTGCGCCACCTAGCCGCCCCTTTAATAGGGTTTTTAGACTAAGGTAGACAGAAGGTGGTTAGGAGGCCCCTCACAAGAGGTATGTAGGTAGGTAAGGAGTTAGAACATTAAGCATTGACCACGTGCCAGGTGTGCTGTGGAGGTCTGGCTCTCAGCTATGTAAATCAGGCCCAGGCTGACCTGGAAAAGCCCATGGCAGTTCCAGGAGCAGAGCTAGATTTTAGGTGGGGAAGGGGGGGGAGTCAGGGGAATGTCAGGGACCTGACATTCACCAGTTGTGAGGAGATCAGATGAGGAGATACATTGATTGGTAGAATTTCTTCTGAGTCAAGGGCTTCATCCACTGATCTCATCAGTCATTCTGACTGGCTTTTTGCCTCCTTGGGGAATGGACTGGGCCTACTCAGACTTCCACACTGTCCTTGCCAACAGTGTCTTTTATGCCATCGTATGTAATGTGATGCAGCCTTATACATGCCATGTCCTTGTTTCTTTCCCTTCAGGTTGATCTGTATTTTTGACTCATAGAATCACAGAATCTCAAAGTTTGAAGGGAACTCAGAGGCCATGTAGTCCAATCTATAAGTCCACAGAAATCCCCTCTGCCACCTGCCTGACAGTGGTTGGCCTGCTATCAGTGATCTTTGTGAGTTGGGGCAAGTGAAAGAAGTCCCACAGGATTGGGGAAGAGCAAATGCCCTGCTCTTTGCCAGTGGAGTAGACCAGGGAGTTTGACCTTCATTCCTTGCCATATTCTAGAATGTCTTACTAAATGAATGACCAATTAGCTCCTAAATCATAAAGTGGTCCTTACAGCCTGTGTGGTCTCATCCAGAATATGACTGACCTGGAAGGACAGCCGAGCTTGTAGCACAGCTAGTGGCCCAAAGCATTCCTCAAGGCTCACACCCTCCACCTGTAGGAGGGATGGAGAGAGAGGAGTCCAGTTTGCTTAGGGTCCAGGAAGTTTAAGGCAGGTCCAGTGACTGGTCCCTAAGCACAAGCATTCATGGCTCTTTGTCACTGTGGAAGGGTGGACAGGCTGCTGTTTAGCATTTGTATTAATGACTTGGCCAAAGGTCTGGAGGGAAGCTGGGATAACTGAGTCAGGGCCCCCAGTCTCACTTTGACAGGTGAGAACCTTAACCAACAAGGGTGGGTGTATGTGTGTGTGTGGGGGGGGGTGGGATTGATTAGGAACAGATATAAATAAAGCCTTGCACTGGTGAGAAAAACATTAGCTTCACAAGTAGAAGTTGGAGGAGGCATGGTTAGAGCAGTGCCTCTGAGGGGAAAAACTGGGCAGTAGGAGTCAATGAACTCAGTCTGAGACTGTGTGGTGGGATGCTGGACTGCCCAAGATGAAGGTGATAGTAGTAAACAGTTATTAAGCACCTACTATGTGCCAGGTACTGTGATACCTGCCTTGCATATGATACGAGAAGACAGTCTCTGGAGCTTACAAGGAGCTTACAGTCTGATGGGGGGAGAAGTGTCTAGTGGAGAAGTTAGCCAGAGAAAGCTCACAGTAGTGCAGCCAGTAGAGAAATGAGCTGTCTGAGCTGGGATCTTTTCTTCAGTGGAGGTTGAGTTCATGGCCCCACCCTCTAGTCCCAGGGGCAGAGGGTGGTGATGGGGCAGAGTGTCAATGCTACTGAGATCTGACAGGGTGCTGAGGTTATTCCATAAAGAGGTAGAGAATCCCAAGGTGGGAGTGCAGCCTGGTGAGAAATGAGGAAGCCACAGTCCCACTGCCTTCTCTGGGGTTAGGCTACACCTGAAGTTTTGTATTTAGTTTGTCTTGCCTCACTGTCAGGGTAGGGTGGTCAGGATGGCAAAGGGGACCTTGTGTTCACACCATATCATTCCTTCCAGTTGAAGGGGCTAGTGATTAGGCTGGAGAAGAGAAGGCAGAGGAGATATGGCAGCTTTCTTCAAGGGCTGTTGTATTGAAGAGGAATTCAGTTTATCTTCCTGGTCCCAGGGCCACAATCAGAGCAGTGAGTGGGAGATGCAGCTAGGTGAATTTAGGCTTGATATAGGAATAAACTGCTTCCTAACAGAGTAGAAATGTGCACTGATGAGTTTTAGGGAAGGTATCTGATGAGATAATATACATAAAAGACTTTAGAAATCTGAAAGCATTAGAGAAATGTTGGCCCTCTCTCTGTCTCTCACTCTCCTCTCTGTCTCTCTCTCTTTCTGTCTCTTTTTCTCCCACTTGCCCTCACCCTCTTAACTTCTTTCTCTTGAGTTCCTATTCACTTGAATTCTTGAAGCAGGAGTTGGATGACCACTTGTTAAAGATCTTATATATGCTTTTTTAGTTGCCTCTTGATCTGAATGGTCTCTAAAGTTCTTTGTGCCTCTGAAATCCTGTGATTTTATGCATTGGTCATTCTTCCTTCACTTGAAAACCTCACAGCCAGGGAGAACCCCTCACCTATCCCAGATTTGGAGCTGGGCAGTAGTTCAACAGTCTGTCTTTAGTATTCTTTAGAAGTGATCATTCCGTCCATTCTTGAAACTTCTGGGTATGGGGTGTATTTCATTAGTTAAAAATTGCTTATGCCAAACTTACTTTTTTTCCCTTTTGTTTTTTAGGCAAGGAGACTGGAGAGAACTCATTCACTGAGTGAATAATCTCACCAAATCACCCAAATGTTCCTTTGCCTGAGGAAAGGATTTCATCTTTGAAACAAGAAGTTTCTCTGGAAGGTATGAGAAGTTCCCTTGGCCTTCTGTGCTTAGCTGCTTTGTTGTATGTAGCTCATTATGCCAGCACCCTGGCATGCCAGGGACATGGCAGTCTGCTGCTTGAACCAATGACGTTTTGGAAATTTAAAACTGGTTTGGTGTCTTTTGGCCTTTGTAGGGTTGGCTATCTTTGAGAGGCAGCTGAGTGCAGTGATGTGGCATTAGAAGATTGGGTTTGGAGGCCTGCCATTTAGGTCATCCTGGACATGGAGTTAGTTCACTGTCCTGAGCCCCAGCTTCCTCAGACTTGTTCTGCCCAGCTCATGGGACTATTTAGAGAGGAGCACTTGGTAGGCCTTGAAGTGTTTCAGAAGGAGGAATTAGGACTACTTAACCTTATTTATATTGTTTAGTCCAGTTTGTGAGTCTGACTTTGTCTTTGAATTGTGCCAGCAGGCCTCAGACATTATGTTCTGAAAAGAGTGCTTGAAATGGAAATCTGTCCATTGAATTTAGACTTTTCCAAGGGAACAAAATTATGAAGGTTCATACTTACTGTTCCATGGCCTTTTGACCAATTTCTTTTAGAAGTGGCCACAAATGATGTGTTTTCTCAGCACTCAGTGATCTCTCTCTTTGTGGTGCAGCATGGAACAATTTTAAGGGATATGTGGAGACCAGCTAAAGCAGGGTTATTCTGTTTAATAGTTATTGCATATGGTTGTCTTTATTTGAGATCCTAGGAGCCATCTTGTGGGGGCACAGGAAGCAGCTAGAGAGACCTCAGTGAGAATAGGTAATGCAGAGACAAAGGGAAGTGGCCTGGGGCATATGTTGGGAAGCAGACAGACTGGGTAATGGAGTGAATGTTCTCGGTGCTTGTGATGACATGGCTGTGGTTGGCCCTGGGATGCAGGCCTTGCTAAAAATTGAACTGCTGTAGATATAGACCTGATTTCTGTCTGATATCCCTTTAAGATTCTTTCCCACAGCATGGGCTCTCATTGTTTTTGATAGAACTGGGAAACTAACCTTCTTTTTTAAGGTACTGAGTTTTTGAGAGGAAATTTGGCTTATTTTCCTGGCTGTCTGAAAATTCCTGATTAATAGTTTAAAAGATTTGTTGGTAAGTGGGGGTGAGGCTGAGGCAGCTCTGACTGGGCAAGCTTCTGAGCAGCCTGTGAGTTCTAATAAGGCTTTTGGAATCACTGCCCTTTTTCCTTAGCTTTTTTCTCTCCCAAACAACCAATTTCCAGGAAGGCAGAACCAGTCAATCAGTTAATCAATATTCATTTATTAGGATAGGTATACAGAGGAGAGGCAAAATCAACCTCTGCCCTCAAGGAGCTTATATTCTAACGGAAGAGGCAACATGTCCATAACTAGATAATGCACATAAGACACATAGAGAGTAAATGGAAAGTAATCTCAGAGAAGGAGGCACTGCTAGCATTTGGGGGGCCTGGAAAAAGCCTCTTGTATGTCACAAGTGGCATTTGCTCTAGGTCCAAGCCATCCATGTATTTTAAGAGACAGAGTGAAGAGTGAAGGAGAGAACTCTTGGCATGGGGCCCACAGGACAGAGGTATGAAGGAGAGGAGAGGAAAGGACAATGGCTCATGTAGCCATAGGGGAGATTCATGGGAAGCTCATGGCCCCAAATTGGTGTGAGCTTGGGCAATGAAGAGCACACCCTCACCTCATTTTTAGCATAGATTGGATCTCATTTGGCCATTTGTGGCTTGCCTTTAGATTTCTTACTTAAGTAATGTATTTGATTCAGAGTTGCTTATGTAGTTCATGTTGTCAGTATTTGTCCTGATAAAAATGCCTTTCTTTGGAAACACAAATCCAAAGATTTTAAAGAGTACATTCACTGAATGAGGAAAAATTGGGACACTAATGCACCATTGGTGGAATTGTGAACCTATCCAGCCATTCTGGAGGACAATTTGGAACTGTGCCCAGAGGGCTATAAAAGCATACATATCCTTTGATCCAGCAATACCACTACTAGGTCTGTCTCCAAAGGAGAGCATTCAAAAAAAAAAAAAAAGGAAAAATATCTTTATGTACAAAAATATTTATAGCAGCTTTTTTTTATGGAGGCAAAGAATTGGAAATTGAGGGGATTCCCATCAGTTGGGGAATGGCTCAATAAGCTATGGTATATCATTGTAATGGAATATTGTACTGTAAGAAATGACAAACAGGATGCTCTCACAAAAACCTGGAAAGACTTATGAACTCATGCTAAGTGAAGTGAGCAGAACCAGGAGAACATTGTACATAGTAACAGCAATATTGTAAAGATGATCGACTGTGAATGACTTAGATATTCCAGCAATATAATGGGCCAAGATAATTCCAGAAGACTCATGATGAAAAATGCTAACCACTTCCAGATGAAGAATTGATGGAGTCTGAATGTAGATTGCAGTATACTTCTTTAAATTTATTTTTCTTGGATTTTTCTTTCTTTTTGGGAGGGAGGGGTCTGTTTTCTTTTACAACATGACTAACATGGAAATATATTGACTGAATGACTGCACATATACATCTATATCAAATTGCTTGGAAGGGAGGGAGGGAGGGAGACAATTTGGAATTCAAAATTTAAAAAAAATGAGTGTTAAAAGTTGTTTTTACATTTAATTTGAAAAAAATTTTTTAAGGAGAATATTCCTTCAGTTGTAGTTGGAAGACTTTTAGTTTGTTATTTTCATGTTTCTTTGATGGTTTTTTCTTTGTTTTTCTTTTTTTTTTCCATTCTAATTTTTTTTTAAATTTGTTTTCTTGTTTACATCATTCATTTTCATGACATTTTTGAATTACAAATTTTCTCCCCGTCTTGTCCCTGCCCCAACCCTAAAACAGCAATCAGATTAAATCAAATTACAGCAATCACTGTAAAGCCCCTCCCCTGCTCTGCTCTCTTACTTTCTGGTAGTCCCTATCCCAGCCCCTGTATATCTTAATTCCTAGTTGCAGGTATTGCAGAACTTTAAATTCTAGATTCTTTCGATTCCTCCCTTGTCACCCACCCCCACTGGAAGGACAATCAATTCAATACAGGCTGTGGATGTGTGATTATACAGGACATCTTCATAGTGGACATATTGTGACAGTGATCATCTGTCTCTCCTTCC
>JAQQSW010021762.1:0-10598 GCA_028646575.1 Pseudocheirus occidentalis
GAGCAATTGATGTTTTTCCCATTAGTTAGATCTGATTTTATTTGTGTGAAAAGTGTTTTGTAGCTGTGTTCATAAAGGTACTGGGTTTGTTCTGGCAGGTAGATTCCCAAGTATTTTGTAATGACTAAAGTAACTTTAAATGGGGTTTCTCTTACTATCTCTTGCTGTTGGACTTTGTTGGAAATATATAGGAATGCTGAGGATTTATGTGGGTTTATTTTATATCCTGCCACTTTGCTAAATTTATTGTCCCAAGAAGTTTTTTACTTGATTCTCTGGGATTCTCCAAGTATATCATCTGCAAAGAGTGATATTAGCTATTTATTATTATTATTAATATAACCCCTAGAACACAGTCGGGCACATAGTAGGCACTATATAGGTGTTAGCTATTTATTATTATTATTAATAATATAGCCCTTAGCATAGTGTTTGCACATAGTAGGCACTATGTAGATGTTGGCTGTTATTATTAATATAGCCTTTAGAATAAAGGTTGGCACATAGAGGTGCTATTTAGATGTTAGTTATAAAGAGGTTGATGATGGGGTGGGGGTGGGGATGATGTTGCATTTGGGACATATTAGGTTTGAGGTACTGAGGACACTTCTGATTTGGAATCCTTCCTCATTTATTTCCTAGCTCTGTGACTTGAAGTCATTTAACCTTTCTCGGCTTCAGCTGCTTCACCTGCAAAATGAGGGTAATAATAATCCGCCTCAGAGGGTCACCGTGAGGATCCAATGAGACAATGTACTTCAAGTATTTTGACAACTTTAAAGCACTGTTTAATGCTGTCCTTCTCCTCATCACCACTGTCCGTTATATGGAGATAGCTGCCAGACCGTCCGCTCAGTGGGATGCTGTAGGTGGGAGACTCAGGCTGATTTTGGAGTCATCTACTTGGAGATCGAGGGCATTGATGAGATCCCAAGGGAGAGAGAGTACGGGAAGGAGAGAGAGGGCTGCAGCCCGAGCCTCGGGGAACATGCCTGAATGTCACACTCTCCTCCAAAGAAAGCCGGCTCCCATTTCCTATTGATTTCTCAACACCCAAGTCCAGGAGCAAGGAAAGCTCGGTACAAGGAGAGAGCTTTCATCTTAAACAAAACACGGCAAGACAAGTTCACAATAAAGAAAAGAAAATGAAATGCAAAGTGAGAATGTACAATAAACTCCACTCTGATGGACAGATTGTCTCATTAAAGCAAAACTCAGAATGTCACCTCTTTCATAAAACCTTCCCTTGTCCCCGTTATCAGTAACATGCCCCGAGTAGCACTTTGTGTGAGGGGCAGATTTATGTGGTGTATGATAGAGTGCTGGACTGAAGGGATTTTATCGGTTCGGGGAGCTGTTAGAAAGGACTTTATTGAGTCAACAAACCCCGGTTAAACACCAGCACTATGCAACCTGGGGAGATCTTTACTTTCTCTGCTACTTAAAGAATTTCCTCTTTTAATTATTTTCTATTTATCTAGTCAATGGTTTGTTTATCCTTCTTTGTTTGCTTGCAGTCTCGTTAGATTATAAACCCCTTGAGGGCTGGTCTTTTGCCTCTTTTTTGTATCCCCAGGGCTTACTACATCATAGGTGCAAGATAAAATGTTAGGGCAACTAGGTGGTGCAAGTAGATCGAGCGCTGCCTGGAGTCTGGAAGACCTGAGTTTGAATAAGGCTTCAGACGCTGAATAGCTGTGTGATTCTGGACAAGTCACTTCATCCTGTTTGCCTCAGTTTTCTCATCTGTCAAAAAAGCTGGAGAAAGAAATGGCATACCACTTCAGTATCTTTGCCTAGAAAAACCCAAATGGGGTCATGGAGAGTCAACATAATTGAAATGAGTGAACCACAACAAGAAGAAATGTTTGACTGACTGATTAGAGGCCTGGAAAGTTAAATAATATTCAGTCTCACACAGTCGGTATTTATCAGAAGAAGGGCTTTCTGACATTGAGGCCACCTCTTTATCTGATGTATCATGCTGCTGGCCTTGGTGGACAAATCTGTCACTTTATCCAATACCATTTCTTTTGGTGATTTTTAAAAAATTGATAATGGATTCCGGTTTATCTATGCCCATTGAGGTATGTATGTTCTGAGGATCAGCTGAATGAGTAGAGAGGCTCACCACCAGTAGACTAATCACTAGGTCATAGATGTAGAGATTGAAATGGCCCTAGAAACCAGGTGGTACAACCTCCTCATTTTACAGATAAGGAAACTGAGGCCCAGAGATGGGACTGTTCCCCAAAGTCACGCAAGCAGCAGGTGGCATAGTCAGGATTTGAACACATGGCTTCAACATCAATAAAAGAACTCATGAGAAAGTGGTGAGTTTTTATTTCTGACAAGCTCACAAAACAACCATGATTAGTCTGTGAAAAGACCTGCCTCTTCAGAAAATCAACGGAGGAACTGTACTCAGTTCCTTCCCCCTCTCTCTGTTGCTTTTCTCCTCCCTACTTTTCAAGCCCTCCTGGTGCAATCGAGGCCCGTGTCACACAACTTCAGGTTTCTGTTTTCCAGGCTGGCAGTCCTCATGGTTTGTTTTCAGAAACATCGCTCCTGCCAGTTTCACAAGGAGATGATTGGATTTGGTTCCTGGAGGAGGAATTGTCTGTGAATGAGTCCCATTGTGCTCACCTCTGAATACCCCCTTTAGAGAAAGAATTCAACTGTTTTTCACAGAGAATGAAGACATAAACCCAAGGAAAGGAGAGAACAATACAAATCATTCTCATTTCATCTCAAAGTGGGGGTGACCAATGGGATTGAGAAAGGCAAGCCTGGTAGAGCAACATGAATGTCAGCAGACCTGGATTCCACTAACAATACTACTAATAAAATGATGGTAGTAATTATAGTAACAGCCACAGCAATAGCTCTTTAAAACACTTTACACATACCATCTCTTTTGAGCCTCACAATAACTCTAGGATGGAGATAGGATTATTACCCCCACTTTATAAATGAGGAAACTGAGCTGAGAGGGGAAACTGATTCTTGTCCTAAGCTAAATGGCTAGGATTTTAAGTTGGATCTTCCTGAATCCAGACCCAGTGCTCTGTCCACTAAGCCAGGCATAAATGTTTTATGTGTCCTCATTAAATTGTAAGCTCCTTGAGGGCAGGGACTGTTTTTGCCTTTATACTGAAATCATTTAGCACAGTGTCTGGCACTATTCCTATAGCTCTGCTTCTAGGATTGCACTGAGTGTGTGACCTTGGGTAAGGCACATCTCTGATATTTGGTTTCCTTATCTGTGAAATAAATGTAATTACTACATGACCTAGCATGTCTATCTAGATCTAAAATTCTATCATTTTAAGACCACAACTCCCATAAAGTGCAAGAAACACTTTGATAACAGTATCTTTCCCCCAGAACTAAGAGGTCACAATTTCCAAATAGTTGGTTGGTCCAAGTGCTATACTGTCAGTAAGTCAGTCAACAGGCATTATAAAAGTGCTTACTATGTGCCAGAAAGGCAAAACACAAAAAACAAAATCTGCCGTACATTCTAAATTAGCGGTTCTCAACCTGTGGGTTGTGACCCTTTTGGGGGGGGGGGTCAAATGACCCTTTCACAGGGGTTGCCTAAGACCATCGGAAAACACATATTTCCGATAGTCTTAGGAACCGAGAAACCGCTCATCTATCTGGCTCCAGGCAAGTCCACCTACATGCAGATATGCCCACATATGAGTATTAAAGGGTCACAGCATTAGGGAGGTTGAGAACCACTGTTCTAAAGGAAGACATGTGTAAATTACATAGAAGATAGGTACAGAGTAGATGGAAGGGAGGCATCATCAACCAGGAGGGACTAGAGGAGACCCTCTAAAGAATGTGGGTTTTAATCTGAGTATTGAAGGATTAAGCCTGAAATGATATGAAATTTTAAAAATCAAAGTATCTCAAGAAAGGATTTATGGAGAAACAAAATATATCTCCAGTCCCCAGGACAGTGTACATACTAGGCATTTAATAAATGCTTCTCAGATTGACTTAGGAAACACTATAAGATCATAGATTTAGCATGGAAAGGGATTCCAGAGGCCAAGTTGAACCCTTTCATTTTACAGCTGAGGAAAGTAAGGGCCGGAAAATGGCTGTGGGTGAACAATCTATCTTCCAATTGTCAGTCTTGTTGCCCCGCCTCTCCAGACTTAACTGGGCTGGTCTTTGTACAGCTAACATCAAGGCGGAGGCCATATAGGAAGCCCTTCCAGCTTCTAGGTACTAGACAAGTCTGTGATCTATCAATATGGCCTTCAAGGACCCAAGGTCATCATCTTCATGCCTAGATGAGATGCTGGAGGACTTAGTCAATGGAGCCTATATCATAGGTTGAGCTAAAAGAGATCTCAGAGCTTTGGTTTCCTTATCTGTGATCCAGTTGTTGGATCTGCTGGATCCTAATACAACCTCTACATTTTACAGATGAGGAAACTGAAGCCCCAGGGACCCAGTGGTTTTTCCAAGATCAAAAAGTGGTTGGATTTATTCACACCTGACCTCAGGTATCCAGCTCTACACATGTATCCCAAAGAGGTCAGAGATAAAGGAAAAGGTCATAGGGTTGCCAAAATATTCATAATTTTTGAAAAAGAAAATAAAATAGGTGCCCCTCCATCGGGGAATGGCTGGACTAATTGTGGTATAAGATTGTAAAGCAACACTATTACTTGTAACTGATGCTAAGTGAGAAGAGCAGAACCAGGGAAAATTAGTACACAATCACAGACACATCATATGTGTGACGACCAACCTTGAAAAACTAGGCTCTTCTCAGCAACCCACAGTTATAAGACAACTCAACAAGTCTCAGGATGGAAGGAGATGTCTACATTCAGAGAAAGATCTAGAAAGAACAGGGTTTAAATGGAGACTGAAGCAAACTACGTGCTAGCATTCTTTTCCATGTTTGGATTTATTTATTTTTTCCCATTGTTCACTCCATCGGTTACAACTCTTCTATACAACCAGACTGATGTCCAATGTGAAAGCATTTGCAGATCCTGTACTTGATTGCACGCAGCCATGGGGATGGGGAGAGGGAGGGGAGAAAATTTGAAACTCAAGGGATTGTGGAACTGAATCTTGTAAACTAAAAGTAAATAAACAAGTCAATTTTTTTTAAGGCACTATTACTCATATGGCAACTAGGTGGTGCCATAGCGTGTAAGAGCCCTGGGCCTGAAGTCCAGAAGACTCATCTTCCTGAGTTCAAATCTGACCTTAGACACTTACTCACTGTATGACCCTGGGTCATTTAACCCTGTTTGCCTTATCCGTAAAATGAGCTGGAGAAGGAAATGGAAAATCACTCCAATATCTCTGCCAAGAAAATCCCAAATAGGGTGATGGAAAGTCAGACAATGACTGAAACAACTGAACAAAAACAAAAAACTATTGTTTGTAAAGAGACATTTCGATCTCTGGTCAATGTGATGACTAATCTTGGCTCCACAGAAATAACATCCACTTTCTCTCTGCAGAGAGGCGGTAGACTAGAGGTCCTAAATATTGCACACATTTGCAGAAGTTCATTTGCTTTACTCTGTTTCTTCTTTAAAAGGGATGCTTCTATAGTGGTGATGAACCATTGGTCAGCGACAGCAATGGTTTTGAAAGCACCAACAAAGCAAGCACTTGTAAAAACCATAAATGAGGAATTCAGAGAAACTTAGGAAGACCCGTTTGAACTGAGGCAGAGAGAAATAGGCAGGATTTAAAGAATGATACACCACCACCACCACCACCAATAATAATAATAATAAACCAACTCACTATTAATGTAAAGGAAAACAATACTTAAAGACATCAGAATCCAGAATTATGTAATGCCCAATCTTGACCTTAAACCATTGATGATGAAAACACTTTCTGTGTCTCTCCTTAAAAGTCAGGAATTGGAGGACACACTGGCTGCCTTCATGTGAATCAGCTTTACTCATGTTGGTTCTGTCTCTCTGTTTATGGTTTCCACTGAGGTTTACTGCCTCACCAGTGATAGATTTCAAAGATAGACCTCTCTACCGAGGGGCACAACTAATGGAGCTCCCAGGAGTAGGAACTCTGACTGGTTCCCTGTCACAAGATCCTTCACATCCCACTGACTTTGGGGAAGTTTTGAAAAAATGACTTTTTAGTTATTTCCAAACCAGCTTCCTGCACTCTGGTCCTTCTCCTCATCTCCATCCCACTGGAACTAAGCCTCTTCTTCTGGTCCCTGAGTTCTGATGAGTGAACTTTTGCCTTTTCTTGCCCTTTTTCCAACTCCATTTTATGGGTTGTATTCCCCCCATTAGAATTGCTCAGTGGTTTTTATTGTGGGCAGAGGCTTTCTTGCTGTCCTGTTCTTGTATTCTCAGTGTTTAGTTCAATTCCTAGAATATAGTAAGGACTTAATAAATGTTTTCATTTATTTTCATAAACTTTCAATGGTAGGTCCCAAGATAGAACATTCTCATATTCCCATCTTTTCCCTTCTAGAGCCTACTTGTCCAAGCAGCTAGTCATTGCCATGCTAGTTTAAGAGTCTAACGGTGGTACTCTTGGACTACAATGAAAGCAAAAGGAACAAGCATTTATTAATGCCTATTGTGTGCACTACACTAAGTGTTTTACAAATATTATTTCATTTGGTCCTCACAACAGTCCTAGGAGGTAGTGGAGAGATAACATATCTAGAATCTCTCTCTTTTTTGGTATGGACTTGAAAATTGTGGACTCGGATTGTCTGTCAGATACTGATCGGTTTAAGTGACTTAAGTTACAGAGTCTGTAACTAGGATACACCAGAGGCTGGATTTGAATTCACATCTTCTTGACTTTAACACTAGCTCTTTAGCCCCTACACCATGCTGCCCCTCCAAAACCTAGAAGACTACAATTCTACTGCCCTCTGCTTTAGACAGATAATGACTGAAGTACAATGATCATCAGACCTGAGTACATTTTAATAAGAACATGGATAAACAGAGAATGCCCAAAAGATGATGAGGATGACGAAGGGATTGGAGACCATGCCCTATAAGCAACAATCGGAAAAACTGAAAATATTTATCCCACGAAAGAAAACTTTAAGGATATATTATGGCCACTCTCAAAAATAATTCAATTTGAGATTAATTATTTAATGCCTAGGATGCCCAATTCTTTTTTTAGATTAGATATCATTTCACTGATGTAGGAAACAATTAGTGAGAAAACTTCTACCAATATAGTTCCATATTTAGATCATGATTTATAGTCTGAGAATTGCCTGACTGTATGAGAAGCTAAATGACTAGCCCAGGGTCATCCAGTCAGTGTGTGTCAGAAGTGGGACTTGAACTCAAGTCTTCCTGCATCCACAGACAGCTTTCAATCCACTATTCCAGGTTGTCTCCACCTTGTACCAAGTAGGCATTTAATACATTCTTTTGTTAGACAGAATTAAGCTGAATTAGACTGAGTGCCCCTGTCCTGACTCACTCCCTTAATAGCTTGGAAGTAGCTGTCATGGCTGGGAATGCCCAATTGCCGCTGGGAGATTTGGGCAATCCCTCTTTAATAATCTTTTCATTGTGTATTTGTAAGTAATCCAACAGGTCATCAGAAAGCCTCCCTTGGTCCCCAGGAACAGACTTGTTCCAGTTCTTCTTTCCCTAGGAAATGCCTTCTGGGCTAGTCAGATATAAAGGAAGCACTACTCCCGTTGTACTTGGCTTTTCTTAACTTCCCTCTCCCCCAATGGGGTTGGGTCCAAAGGTGAAAACTTGTATTTGAGGAAACGTATTCTCCAGCAAGGTTGAAAGTTGGTGTCCCATTTGCAGAGTGAGAGAAAGAAGGGGAGCTTAGAAATGTCTACTATTTCACCTTGTACCTAGGAAATGGCAGAAAATGAGCAGAGGTCATCTTTGGCGTATGGTGGTGCCCCCTTTCTGCAGCCTTTGCCCACCCTCAGAATTCCTTACCACAGTACCCAGTGATCTCCTACTACTGACATTCCTTAAACACTCTCCTGCTCAAGAATTTCCAGGGACTATCTTACCCTATCAACTTTAGAGTATAATCCCTAACTTCCACAACAATATGGCGCCCACCTGCCCTTCTAGACAGTTCTTGGTGTTCCTCTTCATACATTCTTTGGTTTTTTGTTCTTTTTATGGGGCAATCGGGGTTAAGTGACTTGTCCAGGGTCACACAGCTAGTAAGTAACTGAGGCCGTATTTGAACTCAGGTCCTCCTGACTCCAGGGTCAATGTTGTATTTACTGCACTACCTAGCTGCTTCCATACACTCTTTGTTCTCATCAAACTGATCACTAGCTGTTGCCCATAGACAACATTTCTTCTCCCACCTGTGGGTCACTTCATCCATGACCTCTTCTATCCGGAAAAAAAACCAATAACTAATATTTTATAGCATATTTGAATACCTAGGAAATGGCAGACCACTCCAGCATCTTTGCCAGCAACAACAGCAAAAGTTAATCCTCCCAATCTTTTGGGACAGGTAATTTGATTCTCGTTTTTATATTAGTGGAAACTGAGCATCAGCAAAATTAGCAGGATTGTTCTAAGTTGCAGCTAGTAACTGTAGATAGGATTTGAACACAGACCTTCCTGACTCCAGTCTTTTCTCCCTTATGTTATGCTGGCTTGCTTTTCAAATCCACCTCATAGGCTTCCTATCTTCTCTCAAAGCATAGCTCAGCTGTCTCTTCTTCCATAAAGCCCTCCTGATTGCCCCAGTTACTGTTCTCTATCTCTTGAAATACATCTACTTATATGTACCCATCTTGTGTCTGTCTCCATGTTAGCAGCTAGGTGTAGTAGAGTGAGATACAGAAGGATCTGAGTCCAAACACTGACTCAGATACTTACTGTGAAAACCTGAGCAAGTCACTTAACCTGTTTGCCTCTGTTCCCTCAACTTTAAATGGAAATAATAATAACCTGGAGGGGATGTCATAAGGACCAAATGTGATGATAATATAAAAAGTTTTCAATTACACTGACTGGCGCATAGTAGGTGCCATATAAATGTTTCTTCTCTTCATCTTCCCCTTCCACTTCCCTTTAGAAGCCTTCAGGCTCCTAGGAAATGGCAGACCACTCCAGTGTCTTTGCCAAGAAATGGCACCATGAAGAGCCAGATACAACTGAACAACAGCAAATATAATAATATAATATTTCTTTTCTGTGCCTTTCCCCTCCTACCATCCTCAAGCATATAGAGGCTTTTTACTTCTCCCCTCTGCCCTACCCCTATCAAAACTCCTGCTCTCTGGAAAGATTAGGGTGTTTACATCTTGTAGCCTCATGGCATTGTCCCATTAAAGGAATTCTAACCATGATGGGAAAGGTCAGAGGGCCAGATCTGAGAAGAGAGATGGTGGGACCCTTGCTGCCGGTCTAAACTCACCACTCAAGCCAACTCTTCTGTCCATTTCTTAAGACTGTGGGGCTAACTAAATCAATTCAGACAAGCCATGGAGGTTAGAAGGCAGTCTTGGAAGGTGCCCTCTCCTCTGGGTCCTGTATACCAAACATTGTATGGGAGCCAGCCCAGTGGGACAAAGAGAGTTAAATCCTGGGTCTCAATCCTGTCAAGAAAATGTGCAATTTACCACCTAATCCTTCTGGTTTCATTACTTCCCAGCCAAGCAAGCATTGTCTGAGGCCACACACTTCACCACTAAGCTCTCTTCGCAGCCCATCTGTTTGAGAATCAGCCGAAACAAGAGGATTATTTTCACTGTCAGCATTCCATTGAAGGCTACCGAAGAACAGTTGATATGTCTGACTATGAGTTGGAAAGCTTGTAGGGTAAATGCTAGTTAAAAAAAAATAAACATAGAACATTAGTATAGTCAGAATATTTTCCTTCAAATTTCAGATCAAATAACACCTTCTGCATGAGGTCTTTTTCTGAACCTCTCAGCTAGTAAGTGCCCTCTCCTCTCCTTGAAGGTTTTTTAACCCTTTCTACTTTGGGTAGATTTTATAAAAACCTGTAACTATACATGTTATCTCCACTATTAAGATGTGAACTCAAGGCAAAGATTGCCTCACTTGGTACCTGGCTCATTTTAATTAATTTTTGATTGATTGATTGCCAAATCCTGGCAGAGTGGTACATTGTTCATCATCGATACCAAAACTTTTTTTTAAAAAAAGAATGAATCTATAGATCAGTAGATGGATGGATAGATATATAGAAGAAAAATGGAGTAAGTAAAAGCATATATAATCTGCTTAACAACACACAAAATGTTAAAGTTGTAGTTAAGGCTAGAATTTAAAGATTTTTTTCCAAATTGATACCATGGTCATTAACCCCAATAATGACTTCCCTTCTCACTTGGTTCAGATTATTATCCACAGAGTACATTCATGATTGCGGAATGAAGATGTGCCTAGTCTTAAAAAAAGGTATGTTTTTAGTGGATGGTGAACTTTGTTTTCATTCCCTGGAGGTCTTCTGGCAGAGGCTTATATGACTGTTTATTGGTGTGTTGTAGAGAGAATAATCTGTCTATGTGAGGATTGGAATTAGATGGGCACTGAGGGCCTTTCTATCTTTGAGATTCTATGATTCTG
>JAQQSW010021763.1:0-10598 GCA_028646575.1 Pseudocheirus occidentalis
ACCATGGAGATGTCCTGTGTAATTACACAGGTACAGCCTGTATTGAATTGCTGCTCCGCCCAGTGGGAGTGGGTGACAGGGGAGGTATTGCAAGAATCTAGTATTTAAAGCTATACAATCAAATGCAACTGGAAAATAATACATTCAGGGACGGAGGCAGGGAGCCCCTCTCTGCCCTGCTAGAAAGCTAGAGAGGTGTTGGAGGAGCTCATAAAAGGGAACAGATTGTGGGAGGGCCTTTACAGTGGGATCAATGTTCTGGGCTGGGGGGTAGGAGCAAAAAGGGGAGAAAATCTGTAACTCAAAACGTTGTGGAAATGAATGATGTAACCAAGAAAATAAGTTAAAATTTTAAAAAAAGAAAGGGATAGGGTCAAAAGAGAAAATAGAATAATTAGGGGATGGGATAGGATGGCAGAAGAAACATGGGGAGAAAAAAGTTTAACTCTAAATCTTGTGGAAATGAATGTTGAAAACTAAAATTAAGTAAATATATTGAAAACTTAAAAAACTAAAAAGAACCAGTTCTGAAAAAAATAGAGTTTAACCAATCTTCCAAGACGATTTACTGGGATGTGGTCACTATGCATGGTACATATTTTGGAGGTACAGATGAAATCTGTTTGGCAAGTGGACACCAAAAAGGTGAACAAACAATTCCAAAAAGCCTCTGAAGCCCTCACACCACAGGTATTAGTCCTCCTTTGAACACCTAGTACAACCCAGAAGCCAGAAATAGCATCTACGGGTTGTAATGGTACTGAATACTTGGTAAGAAATAGATCCCATTAGACCCTTGTTCTGTCACTGAGCACAGTATCAGTGCTATTTGGCAGCTTTTTCACCTGTCAGCCACTTCTGGATCACAGTTTTGAGAAAGAGAAGAATGTTCACTGTCACAAGAGATCAAGGGTCCTATGTGTACACTATAAACTATAAAACAACAGAAGTTAATGAAGCACAAGAGCTCAGGTAAAGCATAGTACCCCAGGCCCCATTATACAGAGGTGAACAAAATACAAATCTAACATAAAGTCCAAAAGCAATAAATAGACTGGAAAACTGAGCAAATGTCAATAACAACATAATAGAACCTGACCACAAAAGGTATGACAGGGAAAACTCAAGATGAACTGATAAGATAATGACTTGGAAACTTTTACAGCCAGAGCATCAAAGAGACATGCAGAATGGATGCAAACTCCAAAAGAATCACTAGAAAATGAAAGAGTTAGAAAATGAACAAAAATGCTAATGAAAATTAAATAAAGTGGTAGAGAGAAAATCGGGGAAAGAAATTGGTGCAATGAAGGAAAATCATGAAAAGAAAATTAATAGATTATTAATAGAGGCACAAAAATGTCAGAATTGGTCAAATGTAAAAGACACAAATACACCCACATACATGTCCTTAAAAAACAAAATTGTTCAAGTGGAAGTTAATAAAATCAAGAAAAATGAAGAAACAATAAAACAAAATGTGAAAACTGAAAAAAATAGAAGTGGGAAAAACAACTAGCCTACAAGATAAAGGAGAGATAATTGAAGTACCTTAAATTCAAGATAAAATAAGGAGTCTAGACAACATACTTTGTGAAATTACGGAAGAAACTGTCCAGATATATTAAAACAGGGGGTAAAAGTAGAAATTGAAGAAAAAAATCTCATAATCTCTTCCTGAAAGAAATCCCCAAATGAAAATTTTCAGGAGTATTAGAATCTAATTCCAGAGCTCTCAAGTCAAAGTGAAAATCCTACAAGTATCTATTTTTAAAAATATTGTGGAATCACCATCAACATTACACAAAATTTATGAACCACAAACATAAATAAAAGCAGAGGGCTTGAAATACAATATTTTTGAACTCAAAGGAGGTAGAATTACAACAACAACAAAAAAATACTGTCTACACAATGAACCTGATTATGATTCAATGGGAGAGAAATTAACATTTAGTGAAATAAAGGACTTTTAAGAATTTCTGATGAAAAGATCAGAACTGGGGAGGCTAGGTAGCACAGTGAATAGAGTGCTGGCCCTGGAGTCAGGAGAACCTGAGTTCAAATCCACCTTCAGACACTTAATAATTACTAGCCATGAGACCTTGGGGCAAGTCACTTAACCCCAAAAGCCCTGATTTCCTTTCTCCAAAAAGCAATAGCAAAAAAAAGAGACCAGAACTAAAGAGAACATTTGTCATTTGAACTCAAGACAAGAGTCATTAAAAGGTAAATATGAATGATAAATCACGAGGAACTTAATATGGTTTTATATTTTTACATTCTCAAACGGGAAGATGTTATATGTAACCTCTGATAACTTTAACATCATTAGGGCAGTTAAAAGGTGTCTGCATAGACAGGGAGAATGATTGAGAGGGTATTATTTTGGGATGATCTCAATACCATAGAAAGGTGAGAAGGAGGGATACACTGGGAGAAAGGGGAAAAGAAGAGAAGAATGGGAAAAATATCTCATGTAAAAAGTGTTTTTACAAAAGATATGCAAATAGGGTGAGGAGAAAACACTTGACCCTCTGTTAAGCCAAGCAGAAGCAGCTTTCCAAAGGACTGCTGCTGTGAACAGCTTTAAGGTTCTGGTTACATAGTATAGTGAAATCTCTATTCAGAAGTAAATTAAAGTAAAATATTCACAGAAACCAAAGTACAGCATTCACAGTGTTATAACATACCAAGTTTTTACTAAAGGAGTCACATAGTTTTCATCAAAGTAACCACATAATTTTATTTTATTTTAGTATTATTATTTTTTGCTTCTTTGGAGGACAGTTGAATTTAAGTGATTTGCCCAAGGTCACACAGCTAGGTTTTTTTTGTGTGTGTTAAGTGTCTGAGGCTGGATTTGATCTCAGGTATTCCTGACTCCAGGGCCAGTGCTCTATTCACTGCACCACCTAGCCACCCCATGGCCACATAATTTTAAATAAAATATATGATTCAGTAAGTCCTTAACTCAATCATTCTTAAAGAGCTGACCTCCTTGAGGGACTCAAAGCACAAAGGTCAAAGTTCTCCACCATAGGACACATTGTCTTAATCTCTCAGTCAAAAAGTCTTCTTTCTTCTTGATTGGAGGTTATTTTCTAATCATCCTTACCTCAATCATATTAAAAGGTACATGGTATAGAGCATAAAACTCTCAAATTCTCCCACCCCTAGACCACAGTAAATTGTCATCTTCTCAGTCAGCATAAAGTAGTCAATGAGAGACCTTGTCATCCTGACTGGAGGCTGGTTATCAAATTCCGTGGTTCCTCTTCCATGGTCCCAGCTCTTGCTGAAATCTACAGAACTGTCATCTGGATTCAAAGGAAGGCAGCCCTAAGCTCCTTGTCCATCTCCTCATCTAGCTCCTTATCCAGTTCTTCATCTAGTTCCATACTGAAGCTCAAAGTGTCCAGTCCACATGAAGTCCTTCACAGTTTCTATTTCTGGGAAGACAAAGCTTGGCAGAACCACAATAATTTTCATTCACATTGCTGGCACCATCATCAATTCACTATCTACCTGTGAAATCAACAGAGATGCACAAATAAAATCCAAGAGGTCAACATAAATCATCAGCATAGAAATCAACACAGCCCGATAAACAAGGTCCAAGAGGTCAACACAAATCAGCAGTAAAGTCCTAGGACCTCCAAAACCCTCCTCCAATGTTTCTGTAAGCAAACAACAAGAAAATCCTCTTTTGGAGTTTATAGTAAGGTCCCAGAGCTTCTGTACAAAATATTACAAGCAAAAACCAATGCACACAGAGCAGACAAGCAGAGTGCTTGGATGCCACATGTTTTCTCCTGCTCAACTCTGCCACCACAAGAATTCCTTTCTATGTTTTGCTGCTACAAGTGCTCTTATCAGTTCTACCCTCTCCCAGCTAGAGCTTCTCCTTATATATGGTCATTAGCTCCTCTCCTTCCTGTGGCATCAACAACAGGGGTTCACAAGTTGTGGGGTTCACAAGTTTTTTTTCTTAACAAAGACTTAATATAATTATGGGCAAGGCTTAAAAGAAACTTGAACTGAAATAAGGTGCTAAATAATTAAATAGCTGAAACAAGGTGTT
Organism: Pseudocheirus occidentalis; assembly: GCA_028646575.1. NCBI lineage: Eukaryota > Metazoa > Chordata > Mammalia > Diprotodontia > Pseudocheiridae > Pseudocheirus > Pseudocheirus occidentalis. The sequence goes on from JAQQSW010021763.1 coordinate 4,085, forward strand.
AAGTACTTCTTTGCTCACCATTACACCCTCACACAAGAAGTCAACAATATGTTATTTACCAAACACACACTTGAAACAGAAAGACAGAAGAAGAGTTAAAAAGGCAACCAGGGCAGAGAATCTATTATATTTCAGCTAAAGTAAATAAGAGAGGGGTAGCAATCCAGACCCCAGGCAAAGCAAAAGCAAAAAAAAAACAGTCCCTATTAAAGAGACAACGAAGATTTCAATTTGCTAAAGGGAAACATAGATTGAATTCATATCAATATATGGAATATGTATGAACCAAATAGCCTAGCATGACAACTCAGAAGAAATTATTTTTAATTTTAACTTCTATGATGTTTATTCAAAATTTTTGTGCAGTGATCTCAGTTGACTTATAGATCATTTTTGCCTAACAACTCTCTTCTTTTTTAAAATTTTTTTATTGACTTGTTTGTTTACTTTTACTTTACAAGATTCAGTTCCAGAATCACTTGAGTTTCAGATTTTCTCCTCTTCCTTCTCTTACCCCTCCCCCCGCCATGGTGGCATACAATCATGTATAGGATCAGTAATCTCTTTCACATTGTACAATAGTCTGGTTGAATAGAAGCATTGTAACAAATATATTGAAAAATGGGAAAAGAGAAACAAAACCAAACAGATAAAAGAATGATAGCATGTATTGCTTCAGTCTCCATTTAAACTCTGGTCTTTCTAGATCTTTCTCTGAATGTAGATATCTCCTCCCATTCTGAGAATTGTAGAGTTGTCTTTTATCTGTGTGTTGATGAGAAGAGTTTAGTTTGTCAAGGTTGTTCATCACACCTATGACAACACGGACCCTATACTCAAACATGGACCCTATACTCACTAAAAATTAGAATCAGACAAATTGAAGCTAAGGAATCTATGATGCAATAAGAGTCAGTCAAACAAAACATAAAAATTGAAAAATTAGAAGAAAGTTCAAAATATCTCACTTGAAATACAATTGACCTGGAAAACAGATCCAGGATAGACAACCTAAGAATTTACCGGCCTACCAGAAAGACATGATGAAAAAATCAGCCTGGACAGCATCCTCCAAGAGATTGTCAAAGAAAACTAGAATCAGAAGGTAAAATTATTATTGAAAGAATTCACCAATCTCCTCTTGAAAGAGATCCTAAGTTGAAAACTCCAAGAAATATAATAGCCAAATTCCAGAGCTACAAGATCTAGGACAAAATATTTAATGCAGCCAAAAAGAAACAATTCAAATATTGTGGAACTACAGTAAGGATTACACAGGATTTTGCAGGTGCTACATTAAAAGATTGGAGGGAATGGAATGTGATAGTTCATAAAGCAAAAGAGCTAGGACTGCAACCAAGGATCAACTACCAAGCAAGACTGAGCATATTCTTTCAGGCAAAGAAATGGTCATTTAATGAAATAAAGGACTTCCAGATTTTCCTTATGAAAAACACTGAGCTCAGTGGAAAATTCAATCTCCACTTACAAGATCCAAGAAAGACATAAAAAGGTAAACAAGGAAAACATACACTCACTCATATACATATACACATAGATGCTCACACATGCATATAACTTGGGACTCGATAAAAGCAAACTGTTTACATTCCTTTATGAGAAGCAGATACCTATCAATACTGAAATCTGTATAAGCATTGTGACACTTAAAGGGGATGTACACAGAAAGAGGGTGTGGGTATAATTGGACTAATCTGAAGCTTTAAAAAAAACTATTAAGGGGGAAGAAAGGGATTGTAATGGGAGAAAAAGAAAGATAGAGGCAGAAGATGGCAAATTATGTCTCAAGAAGAGGCATAAGAACATACTAAAGTATGTTTAGGAGGGGTGCGAAGGAAGGAGATGAGCACCATATGATTGTTACTCTCATTGGATCCGATTTAAAGAGGGATCAACACAAATGGCTAAGTTTAGATTCCAACATGAAAAGACACAAAAAATCACAACAATAGAAGGAAAAGAGGAAGGGAGAGAAGAAATGTATGAAATTCACTAGCATTGATTTGGGTTTAAGGAGGGAATAACATACTCTCTTAAGAATAAAAATCTATTGTGCCCTACAGTCAGAAGAAAATGGTAAGAGAATTAGAGGAATAGATAGTCAAATTATGCTAGTATGGTAACTCAATTTAGTCCTTTCTAGGCCTAGATAAATGAAACTTAAAAACAAATAAGAAGGGGTGGCTAGGTGGCACAGTGAATAGAGCACCGGCCCTGGAGTCAGGAGGACCTGAGTTCAAATCCGGCCTCAGACACTTAACACACACACACACAAAAAAACCTAGCCGTGTGACCTTGGGCAAGTCACTTAATCCCAACTGCCCTCCAAAAAGAAAAAAAAAACAAATAACTTAAAAAAAAAGTATATTGGAAGCTCAGAAAATGGAGAGATTATTCAAGTAATTGTAAGAATATACTTTTTTTCCCAAATGACAGAGGATTACGTATTTCTTAAAAGCAGTAACAATTCTTTAAACATCTTTTTTCTTCGCCCATATTACCCAGAGAACAGCTTCTAACCATACGACCATGGTCTAAACAAGCATTTATTATATATTTCAAAAGTTCTTGAGTAGTCTTCCAATCAATTAGATTGGACATCTGTACCTTTCTAGACTATTACAGGGAACCCCTAAAGAGACATACACTGCTGAAAATGACCATAGTAACCTAGGCCATAAACACTGAGATTCAAAAAAGGAGAAAAAATATCTATTACTAAAAATTTGGCAGATGAGAGAAGGTACAAAGCATTTAAGAAGCAATATGTGCCAGGCTAAGTGGTAACAAACCTGGAAATTAGGCACTCTTTTTATCTCTATTTTAGAACTGATAAACCTGAGATAAAAAGATAAAAAGAGCTTAACTGACTTATCTAGGGTCAAGTATCTACTAAGTATCTAAGGTCACATTTGAACTGAGGACTTCCTGACTCTGGGACCACCTCTATCCACTGCACAATTTAGATACCTAGAGAAAGGGGATCTCAAAGAATTAGGCAAGTAACTAAAGTGACTGATAGCAGAGGAAAGAGGAAGATGTAGTACTAACTAGTTCTTTCCCCAAACTGCTCAAAGATCTAGAAAAGTGCAACAGATTGAGTAGTAATGAGGAAATGGACATAGAAACCAAAATGGGTTATTTTTCTGGCACAAGATCAGAAGAATTAGACTAAAATAAATTAGATACACAATAACTCTGATGTCAAAGCAGGATCATGAAGTTAACTGACTGGCATAGACTGCGGGAAGGGAGGTGTTTCATCCCTGTGGTTCTGACAAGAAAAGAGATGTCAGACTTTGACCAAAGGGAAGTGAAAAGGGTAAGGACTTTGGGCCAGAGCTTTCCCTATAGTTATGTTAATGTCAACTTGAAGAACCTTTCAGTTAACTGAAGTGAATGGACATAGCAAACATCTGTTAGAGGTACAAGGGTACAAGTATACAGTAATGCTATTTAGTATCAAAACAGAGTGATGGTGCCCTCATGGCCAAAGGTGGTAGTGGGGGAAAAGATCCTGAGTAGGGTTATTCAAAGTGTCAAGAAGAACAGAGAGTGGAAGGTCTTTGTCATGGACCATCCTAGCATGCACATCCTGTCTTCCTGCTGTAAGATGTAAGACATTCTAGCTGAGGGCATCACCATTGTGGAGGACATTAACAAGCCCTGTTGAGTTCATGTGAGAAGTCTGTCCAGGCTCTGATCCATGACTTCCAGGGAACCGCCACCCTTACCTACAGAGCTACTCACATCTTCTTCAAAGAAACCTGTCCTAAGTCCCTTTTCCTTGAATTGGGCCAATCGAGGCTGGCCAAAGCCATGAAAATGTTGAAGGATATTCACTTGGCTTTCCTTCCGTGGGAGTCTCAGGTGTCTTACTTGGACACTGCTCATAATACTTATAGCTTGTGCTACACTTTCCTGGACAATATAAGGTTTCAGCAGCTGGAGAACTTGGCCCAGGAGATCACTACATTCTGTGCCAGCCTGCACGAGTATCCTGATATTCGCTACCAAAGGGGGTGTGAGGACACTGCCAAGCTTGCCCATGCTGTCCTCTCTAAGCTGAATGCCTTCAAATCAGACAGTCCTAGCCTGGGGGACAGCCCTGAGTAGATGCGGTCTCAGCCGGTGATTGTAGATCGGGACTCAGACCCTGTGTCCCCTTTGCTACATAAGCTCACTTTCCAGGGCATGGTCTTTGACCTTCTGGACATCCAGCAGGACACCTACAGGTATAAAACAACAGGTTTTAATGAGACCTGGGAGAAGTCTGAGCTGCTGGATGAGGATTATGAGCTATGGGTGGAATTGAGGCACATGCACATTGCAGATGTGTCCAGGAGCATCATGGAGCTGCTTAAGACTTTCTGTGAAAGCAAGAGGCTGACCTCAAATAAGGCCAACATAAAAGAACTCTCCCATATCCTGAGGAAGATGCCCCAATATCAGAAGGAGCTGAACAAGTACTCAACACACCTGAACTTGGCTGATGACTGCATGAAGCACTTCAAGGGCACCAAGGAGAGGCTTTACAGTGTCAAACAGGACCCAACTTTGGGCATAGATGCAGAAGGGGAGAAGATTAAGGATGCCATGAAGCTGATTGTCCCTGTGCTGTTGGACACTGTGGTCCCCCTATATATGACAAGTTCCATATTCTCCTACTCTACATCTTGCTTCAGAATGGAGTAACCAAGGAGAATCTGGCCGAGGTCATCCAACATGCCAATGTGCAGGCACATATCAACCTCATCTGAAACCTGGAGCAGCTTGGGGCCACCATCACCACTGTGACAGGCTCCAGGGTCCCTAGCTGAAGAGATCAAAGGGAAAGGTTGAAGTCAACCTACCAAGTATCCCACTCAGCATCCATCAACAAGGACATGATGGAGGAAACTGTGGAGGACAAACTGGACTGGAAACTACGGTCCTTTGGGTCTGACTCTACTCCTGCCTCCATCTCCCAGACTGCCGTCAGCACCACTTGGGTCACTGGAACAAGAACAAAAGAGTGGAGTCTTCCCAGGCTAGGCCCCAACTCCTAGTTTATATACTGGGTGGCATGGCTACATCTGCTATGTGGGCAGCCTATGACACTGAAGGACACTGAATGAAAGTGGTAGGTGCTCATTGATTCTTCTCACATTCTCACTCCCACCCAGTTCCTGGATGACCTTAAGAGTTTGGACCAGAAGTTGGAGGACATCCTGCTGCCTTGAGTCCAGGACCGCTTGATACATTGCCCTTCCTTTTACCCACCAGGCAATACAATCCCATCAACCTTCCCCCTTCAAAAAATAATCAAAACAGAGTTAGATCAAAATAGAAAAAGCTCAGAAAATGGGAATAATGACTAGATTGTGCCCCAGATGAAATCACTTAAGGCATGATGAAAATTTATAGCTTCCTGGCTTGACTTGCTGAGATTCTTAAAGAACATTTAAGTATTACATCAATTACCAGAGAACAAATTAACCAGATGAGAGAATTTATACCCAGTCCATACAATGATTTGACAAAGATCCTATATTCCCTGTAGGAATTTGGATAATCTGGCCATAAGGCAAAGTCTAAATCCAAGAAGCAAAGCAAGAAGAAGGAGCAAAAAAAAGCATATCAAAATGTCAAAGAAGTATTAGAGAGCCAACTACCCAAGGCACATAATCAGAGAAAAAGAATAATTCCCAAATACTTACAGGTAAAGCTTGCAAGAAAAACCCAGTTTGACCACAAGGTCAATGAGAATTCCTAGAAGAAATAAAGTAAGGCTTAAAAAAATTAAAACGGAGAGAGAAGAGTCAAAATGGCAGCATAGAAGCAGGAGAATTCTGTGGCTCCCCTAATACCTATAAAATACCTATAAAATACTTCAATAATAAAATCCTCAAATACCTATTAAATATGACTCTAAATCAATTTTAGAGCTCCAGAACTCACAAAATGACAGAGTAACAAAGCAGCCTGGCAGGTGGGACAGTAAGGGCTCATCCCAGGAGTCTGGGAGTGGAGGCCAGCCCTATGCAGTTTTACTCCAGGCTATCCAGGAGAAGCCCTGGCTGGAGCTTTCAGGAGAATGGATCATCAGCATGTATGACAGTTTCCGGAATTACCAACCCATAAGAGTCAAGGACAAAGGGAAAGGTTAGTGCAACTTGGTTATATCTGGGGAGAGGGTCTGGCTGAAACTGCCTTCACATCTAGAAGCAGTCTGAAACAACAGCCCTGCAGCTACCTCCACATGGGTGCTTCAGAGCTCCCAGCCCGCAGATTGCAGGGGGGCCGTGCAAGCAACCATTTAGAGGTCAAGCTCTCTTGTCTTGAGCTGCCTGGATCGGGATCACAGTCTTTGGTGGTGGTTCTGAGGTTCATAACCAGTGAGCCAAAGCTGGTTGGGGCTGCAAAGACTGCAGCTTCCTAATAGCTGCAGCAGCTGTAAAAACCCCAGCAATTTGGGACAGAGCTCTCCCCTCAGAAGGCAGAGTTCTATTGA
>JAQQSW010021764.1:0-10597 GCA_028646575.1 Pseudocheirus occidentalis
TCAAGAAGGAGAAGGGCAAAGAGGCAAGAGAAAGCAGCAGTTGCATCCACTGGCTCAGTTCCCTCTGGCCCATGCTCAGCACTCTCTGAATCTATCCATGAAGGGGGTAACTCTGTAACTAATCACCATTTTTAATCAGCTCCACATAGAGGAGTAGCTCTGACCACAATCCATCCCAGTCTAACCAATTCAGCTACAATGAGTGGACAAATGCTCATTGTCCACATCCTTCACATGGAGGAGCATCGTCTCCTCTTAAAGGCTCACTTAACTAGAAGCTCATCAAGCCAAGAGAGGAGGGAGAGCTCCTGGATGAACCCACTACATACAAATCTGGAATCTAACTGGAACATTTGGCAATCAGGGTGGGATTTAAGAGAGAGAATCTATTGGGGGCAGAGCAAAGATGGTAGAGCAAAAGAAGGGACTTGCTTGAGTTCTCCCCCAAACCCATCAAAATACCTATAAAAATAACTCTAAAGAAATTGAAGAACTACAAAATCCATAAAATGAGAGTGAAACAAATTTCTAATTGAAGGCAACTTGGAAGGCCTACAGGAAGAGTATATCTAACTGGGCTAATAGCAGAGCAGAGCACACTCCAGCATGGACCAGAACAAAGACTGGACAGAACAGGTCTCAGGGCACTGAATCACTGACAGCTGTGGTGGTTTCCAGACGTCTCAACACAGAAACACCAAAGATAAAGTTGAAAGTCAATGAGGAAACTCTGTTGGACCTAGGTGAGAGAAGAGTGTGATCTGGCCCCATCCCCCAGGTAGAAAAAGGGGTGGTGGTGGCAGCAGCAGCAGCAATCATGGCTGCTTCTGGAGCTCCAGGACCACAGATGGTGGGGGATCAAGCATCTGATGAGAGGGGGGTTGGAAGGATCTCTTTCCTGCTGCTGAGGCAGGATTATCTTGCTTTGCCCTGCTTGGATCTGGGTCACAGTACTAGGTGGAAATCCTGGGGTGAGAAGAAGTGCTGGTGTGGCAGAATTTGTGGCAACTGCAGAAAGAGAATCTTCCTCATAGTTGTGAGGCAGAAAAGAGTGCTTGTGGTCACTCACAAACCAAACCACAGGCCAGGAGAGGAGTAAACACCTATTCTTGGATTATACCACCTTAGAAGAACTGAAAATTTACAGGTGCCTAGAAGTAACTCTGACAAAAGTTTTGCAAAACCCCCTGAAACTTGACACAGAGCAGTCTCCACTGTAGAAGCAAAGTCCTGTCTTGATAAAGAGCCCAAAAGTCAAGTAACTGGCTGGGAAAATGAGCAGAGTAAAAAAAAAATCAGACTATAGAATCTTACTTTGTTGGCAAAGAAGATCAAAACATACAACCAGAAGAAGACAACAAAGTCAAAGCTCCTGCATCAAAAGCTCCAAGAAAAATATGAATTGATCACAGCCCATGGAAGAGCTCAAAAACTAGACTCAAAATCAAGTAAGAGAAGTCGAGGAAAAATTGGAAAGAGAAATGAGAGTGATGCAAGAAAATCATGAAAAATGCATCAACAGCTTGCTAAAAGAGACCCCAAAAAATACTGCAGAAAATAATACCTTAAAAAGTAGACTAACCCAAATGTCAAAAGAGGTCCAAAAAGTCAATGAAAAGAAGAATGTCTTAAAAAGCAGCATTGGCCAAGAGGAAAAAAGAAATTCAAAAGCTCACTGAAGAAAATAATTCCTTAAAAATCAGAATGCAAGAAATGCAAGCTAATGACTTTATGAGAAATCAGAGAATTATAAAACAGAACCAAAAGAATGAAAAAATAGAAGACAATGTGCAATATCTCATTGAAAAAAACCACAGACCAGGAAAATAGATGAGAGATAATTTAAAAGTTATTGGACTACCTGAAAACCATGATCAAAAACAAAGAGCCTAGACATTATCTTTCAAGAAATTATCAAGGAAAACTGCCCTGATATTCTAGAACCAAAGGGTAAAATAGATATTGAAAGAATCCACCAATCACCTCTTTAAAGATATCCCAAAAGGAAAATTTCTAGGAATATTATAGCCAAATTCCAGAGTTCCCAGGTGAAGGAGAAAATATTACAAGCTGTCAGTAAGAAATAATTTGTGTACTGTGGAAACACAATCAGGATAACACAAGATCTAGCAGCTTCTACATTAAGGGATCAAATGGCTTGGAATATGATATTCCAGAGATCAAAGGAGCTAGGATTAAAACCAAGAATCACCTACCCAGCAAAACTGTGCATAATGCTTCAGGATAAAATATGGAAATTCTATGAAACAGAGGACTTTCAATCATTCTTTTATCACCATTTTGTGCAATTTATACCCAGATCCTCTCTTTATCTATATCCTTTTTAGATGTCACTGTAGCTATAGAATTCACCATCAGCTTCCCATATAGGGATGTAAACAGTTTGCTTTTATTAAATAACAAGTTGTGTGTGTGTGTGTGTATTTTTCCCCATTTACCTTTCTATGTCTCTCTTGAGTCTTGTAATTGGAGGTTGAATTTTCCATTAAGCTCTGGCTTTTTCATCAGGCAGGTCTGGAATTCTGTTATATCACTGAATGTCCATCTCCTTACCTGGTAGATTATGCTCAGTTTCAGTGGATAGGTGATCTTTAATTGTAACCCGAGTTCTTTTGCCTTGCAAAAAATCATATCCCAGTTCCTCTGATCTTTCAACATTGAAGCTGCCAGATCCTGTGCAGTCCTCACTGTGATCTCCGATATCTGAATTGTTTCTTTCTGGCTGCTTGTAGTATTTTCTCCTTTACCTGATAGTTCTGGAATTTGGCCACAATGTTTTTTTGACTTTTCAATTTAGGATCTCTTTCAGGAGGTGTCCAGTGTATTCTCTCGATTTCTATTTTACCCTCTAGTTCTAGGATCTCAGGGAAGTTTTCCCTGAAGAGCTTTTGGAAGATATTATCCAGACTCATTTTTTCATCATGACTTTGTGGTAAACCAATAATTCTCATATTGTCTCTCCTGGATCTGTTTTCCAGTTACTTTTCCATTGAGATATATTACTTCTTTTTTCTAATTTTCAGTCTCAGTGTTTTGTTTGACTGATTCTTGGTTCCTCATTGAGTCATTATCTTCAATTTGGTTGATTCTAATTGTTAGCAAATTATTTTCCTCAGTTAGTTTTTGAAGTTCCTTTTCCATATGTTCAGATTTCATTTTTAGTTCACACATTTTTCTTTTTAAGGAGCTGTTTTCTTCATTGTAATGTTTTTTTTTCTAATTTCACAATTTTGATATTAAAAGAAGTGTTGATTTTATTTTCTACCTCTCTAATCTGGATTTCAAAGTTCTTTTTGAGCTCATCTAGGAATGCTTTCTGTGCCTGAGACTAATTCATAATCCCTGTTAAGGCTTCAGCTGTTGGTGTGGATAGCTGTTACTGTCTCCTGAATTTGGTTCCTCCCTTTCACAGTAATAGGATTCCAGCATCTTTGTCTTTGTAGACTGCTTTTTTCCCATTTTGAGGCCAGACCTTAGCCATGCCCTTCCTCCACAGTTCCTAAACCTTTACTGTTTATTTTTTTTTCTTCTGGGGCAATAATTACCATGTTTTCAGGATCAGAAGGGGGGATTGGAGCAGCCAGGGTTCATTCCGCCATCCTGGTCCCTGGAAGTTCAAATAGGGCCTTTTTTAAATTTCCAGGTTGTGGATGGGTAGTCCCAGGAGTAGCTGCTGCCCCTTCCATGGGCTCTGCATGTGTATCTTACCCATCTCTGTCCAATCTCCACACTGCAGTGATAGGCCTAGGAATGACCATTGTGGTTGGTGGATCAACTTGCCGCCACATTGACCAGTCCTCGTCCTTGCTTCTCAGCACACTGGCCCCACATAATCCTCTGGGCCTCACCTTCTATTGTTCTTAATGAAAAGATCAGAGCTGAACAGAATATTTGACTTTCAAATAAGCATGAAAAACCTTGAACCAGAATTAAGGAATTAAATGGATGTTCAAGAGTCTTCTGAGGAAAATGAAATTAAGGCAAGCTACATTAGAAGGTAGAGGCTTCCTTTTCACTAAAGGTCTTCAAGCAAGGACTAGATGACCACTTATTGGGGATATTACAGCAGTGTGGCACCTTCTATAATACAAGAGGTAAAAGAGAAAAAACCTTAAGTGAGGCACATGGCCCTCTTCTCAGTGCCTTTTTTCTCTGAAAACTTTTACCTCTAAAACATCCTTATGATAAAATTATGTGCCTAGTCAACCAATGCTTCCCAGAACACATAGTATCACTCCTGTCCTGAGGACTAATGGCATTGTGGGGAACTGGAGAAATGACCTTGAAGAAATTTGTAGCCATTTTGCTATAACAACTTCCGTCTCTACCTTATTCCCATTGCCAAGATGGTTTTATTGGTGTGTGACCACTGCACATGCTACAACTTCTTGGAGTCACAGGTGAGAATCGGGTGACTAGTTGGACACCAAAGGTGCATGAGAAGTCCTGAAAAGGGCTTGGCAAGCCATCACGCCAGAGGTGCTAGTCACCCTTAACACCCCACATTCCTTAAGGGAAATAGAAAAACTGGGAAAACCATGAAAGATGCATTAAAGGGTAACTCGTGAGCTGTGTCTAGAAGGGTTCTAAGAGGTAGAGATGAAAAGAGAAATCATTACAAACATAGACAGTCAACCTTTGCAAAGACACAGAGGTCAGAAATGGAATTTCATTTATAAGCATCAAAAGTAGGCCAGTTGGGATAGGAAGCAGGGTGTTGGCATGAGGAAAAGTAATGTGTAATCTTTCTGAAAAAAGAGTCAGGAATCAGAATATGGAGAGCTTTAAAAAACAAAAGGAATTTGAATTGCATACTGAAGCTTAAAATTTGAATAAAATATCTATGGAAAAAAAAGAAAGACAGAGAAGTTATTGATTATCTCACTTGAAGTTAACAAAGGTCAGAGAAAGCTCAAGAAATTTTAGGCTGGTTGAGTCCCTGGGCAGTGTTTTAGAACAGCTGGGCTCTACCAACCCAGAGACAGGAGGCTTTGGGATACTGAGGAAAGGAATGTGATTAGGAGATAAGAAAGAACAGGAAAAGGACACCCATCTATGATCAGCCACAAAATCAGAGATTAGCATGGGACCTGGATAGAGGTAGGTACACAATTGCTACCCTTTTCATGTGGGAAAGGAGATCAAGATTAAATGGCCTCTAGCTACTGGTAGCTGTGATTCCATATGCCAGGAACCCATGGAAAAACAAAGTCATGCTATGGCCCCTTACCCACCATGCAATGGAGTTGTCCAATCATTAAATAAATCAATCCATTTGGACACTGGACATTCTAGCAGAATATTATATAGAGTGTACAAAGGCATTTCCTCAGTGTGACTCAATCATTTATTTTAACACTGGGTCTTATTATGCTTTAATAATGATTTAAAGAATGTGTTTCCCTTGCTATTATTTCCCTTATTGTAACATGAAGAGCTTAATTTCTGTTAATAATGCATTGCATGACTTCTCTGTGGTCCCCTAATATAGTCTCCTTATAGGAACAGTATGAAACATAGGGGTACATATTCAACAACTTCAATTAAAATACCATATTTAACTACATAACCATCACCACCGTATAATTGCTGAACTCTGTTTTTTCAGTCCTGAAATTGGTTTATAACTTTTCATTGTGTAATCATCACATGGCATAATTCTGTTCATCAAGCTGCTTAAAAAGTAAACAGAGGAGCAATGCATTCACAGTAGAATATGGATATTTATTTCTCGTGAATTTCAAGCCAGGACCCTAAAATTCTCAGTGTATGCACATTGTCAGTATTCAATTTTAATGTATATTCATTAGTATTCCATGCATCCTAATCTCACACCAATTACAGTTTAGTAATAAATTATTTTTAAGGAATACTGGCACAATTTTGAAAGTTTCACATAATGGTTTCACATTTATTTGACATAAATTTGCAATGATTATGTGGTGAAATATGGTAAACTCTACTAGGATTATACATTGAAAATAAAAACATTTTACAATATGGAAAAAGATTAGCTAACCTCTCAGAGTCCTTCTAGCTCTAGATCTGTGCTCTTTTTGTAAAGACAGGGTCAAACCATCCCATTTGGCTCTAGCACCTGCACCAGGTGCAACCAAGTCTCCTTTTCATTGAATCAGACAATCAGAACTGAGTGTGATCAAGGCCACTACACCAACCTGGGTCATCAACACCATGATATGAGAGATTGAGTCATTCGCTCCCCATCAAATGGAAAACCTTTCTCAGAACAGGGAAGAGAGTGAGACTTCCAGGAGCCAAGATGGTGGAGTAAGCAGTAAATTACTGTAGGTCTTCTGGAAGAGCAGAGTCAGAAAGACAGGGTACTGTGACCTTTTAGCCTGAAAGAGAGTGTATTCCAAGACAGGAACAGTCCCAGCAAGTGAGCAGCAAGCCCCCTCAGCAAACCAGTGGGAGATCCTGAGCCCCAGGGGTTAAATCAGGCATATTCCACATCTCCAGACTGGGAGGCAGGCAGACCAGTGAGATATAGTAAACTTGTGTTCGGTTCTAGAGTGAGATCAGGTAAATCAACAACAACACCTGGGTCCTTGTGTGCCTTAGTATAGCCAGGGGAACCAGTACAATCTATGTCTGAGAATCACCATGAGCTATGGAGTATCCCCAAGCAGGCAGGTGTCCGCTAGCATCTCGACCTTCACACACCTCAGCACAGTTCTGGGCAGGCAGAGGTCCTCCACTGGTTGGGGCTTCCTGGTTCAGAGAAGCCCAGGAAAAACAGGCATTCTCCAATGTAGCCCTGAGGAAACAAAGAAAAGAACCTGCCAAGAAGTTAAAGACTCCAGATCTACCACATGCTTTACTGTGACCCCAGGCAGGCAGTCATGGGCAGCTTAGCATAGTGTGTCAGCATAGTACCAGACAAACAGATAGACACCAACCTTAAAGTGCTAAAGCAAAGAGGCAACCACCACCCAACACAACATTGCCATGTGCATCAGTGTAGCCCCAGGCAGACAGGCAGTCTCCAGAGGCCAGACTGGTGTGTGCTTCAATGTAGGCCAAAGAAACACAGAAACACTCCACAGGACCTCTCAGCACATGCCACTAGGCACCCCACTAGGGTCCACCACTAGGACCCCAGCTCAGCACAAGGTAAGCTGCCAGACCACTACAGGCTCCAGCAACCCTAATCACCCATCACTGCACCCCCATAGACCAACACCAGAAATGGAGAGTCCCCAATGGGTCTCAGGGCAATATCAGTGCACCACGGGATAAAAAGACAGGACCTACAAGCAGTGGTACAAGAAACTTGAGACTGTGACCCTTCCAACTCAAGAGCAGAGTTCAAATATAAAGGAAAAGAAAGGAGTCAAAAAAGAAGGGCGGGTATCTTGAAAAGAAAACAAGAAAAAGGAATCAGACTATAGAAAGTTATTATTGTAACAAGGAACACCAAGACACAAGACAGAAGAGGACAGCAACTGTGCAAGCTCAGGGAAGAGGAATATAAGATGGAAGATAGTTCTGTGGGAGAAAAAACTGGGTATTTTAGTTGACTATAAGCTCAATGAATGTCTCCAGTACAACATGGCATCTAAAAGCAAAGATAGAGATGAAGCATCGTTTAAGAGCTTACTCTTGCCAGGCACTGTGATTAGCACTAGAGACAGATAGACAAGCAAACAGGACAATTCTGCCTTCAAAGAGCTTAGGCAGAAAACAGCTAAAGGGGAGCTGGAAAGGGGGTAAAGGGAACTCAGCAAGGTGAACTTTCCAGTTTGGGAAGGCAGTTGGTTAAGAAGGGGGAGAAGTTCAGTGATTGTGTTGAGTGGTTGAGTTGAGTGAGTCAATCCTGGATTGAATTACAAGAAGCATCAGGTCTCAAACAAAGAAGTTGCTAGTCCTGCTGCACTCTATTGGGGTCAGGTCACATCTCCAGACTGGGAGGCAGGCAGACCAGTGAGATATAGTAGAGTAAACTTGTGTTCTGTTCTAGAGTGAGATAGGTGACAAACTGGAGCAAACCCAGAGAAGCACAAATATCAGAGTAATGAGATCCCAAGGGGCCATGCCATTTCCATCAGTTGATGGAGCTCTGATCAAGAGAAGACTCATATGGTGATTAATGGTTCTCCTCAAGTGTCTGAGCAGTTCTCATGGGAAAGAACTTAATCTGCTGGCTACAGAAACAAGAGCAATGGGTCAGTCGCAGGAAGGAGCATTTAGGAAGGATATCAAGAAAAGCTTCCTAATGTAAAGATTTGTCCACATGAGGAAGGGATTGAGATGTATGTAGTAGGTTCCCAGCCCTGGAAGGCTTTAAGTCATAGGTTCTCAACTTGTAGGTCGCAAAACCCAAAGGGGTTCAAACAACCATTTCACAGGGACCTAAGACCATTGGGAAGCACATATTGATGATGGTCTTAGGAACTGAGACACTGTTCCTCTATTGGTCTCCAGGCAAGTCCATCCAGATAAAGGTACACCCACATACTAGTATGAAAAGGTTGCAGCCTTAGGAAGATTGAGAACCACTGCTGTAAGTGGAAGCTATAGGATCACTTGTAGGGGAGTTTGTAAGGGGAGATTCAGGTTCAGTTACAGGGTGAGCCTGATAACATCTAAGTTCAGTTCAATTCTGGGTATCACAATCTACTCAGACCCCCCATGGGAATCCAGAGGTTTGGGCATGGTCTTTGTGGTGATTTGGCTCAACCTTGACAGTCTACACCCACTGTGCTGGGTGATGTGGGAAGCAAGTGAATAAAGGTCATTGGATAGAAATTCTTTCCTTCTCTACCAACTTCCTTTTGACTCCCAAGAAATGATTAGAGGGAGTTCTCAAAATGCCAAAGAAACACGATGGTCCTGAGATTTAAATGTTCCCACTAGGAGGTGATGTGGTTCCATCCTCTGACCTTCCCTACCCACCAAGTAAGATAATTTCCCACAGATCAAAGCAGGGATAAGGTACCATGGTTGCCAGGAGGGGGAGTGCTCAAATTCTGCAAAGTATGAACTTATGGTTAGAATTAGACTTGCCAAGTCATGCAATGTCCAAATTGTAAAAGAAATCAAAACACTTAAGAAAACATTAAAGGTCAGATCTTCAAACATAGAATATAGTATGCCAGAGCTCAGAGGATCCGAGGTCAGAGAACACAGACTGTAACAGCTGAAAAGACCCTAAGTATGGAACATCTTAGCTGGAAGAAGCTCCAAAAACACAGAACATAGAGGAGAAATAATAGGATACAGATTCATTCTTCATTTTTAAAATCTTATTTCCTTCACCATTAAATTTAACTATTTTTAACATTACCTTTTTAAAATGAAAATTATTGAGTTACATATTCTTTCCTTCCATTCTACTCCTCCTTTCTCCTTGAGAAGGTGAGTTATTTCTAATTTTTAAGAAAATATTTTCTGCAATGAGCTTTTGGACCTTCTTTTCTTTATGACTCGTTCTGCTTTTTAAGGATTTCTCCTCTTTGGTTTTTTAGGCCTCTTTTGCCATTTAGGTTGGTCTATTTTTTTTCTTTTTTAAAAATTGATTCATTTATTTTTAGTTTACAACTTTTAGTTTCACAAGGATTTTGAGTTTTAAATTTTCTCCTTCTCCCTTCCCTCCCCCCTGTCCAAAAAAGCATGCAATCTGATATAGGTTCTACATATCTACATGCAATACACACACAAAAAAAAAGAAGCAAAACTAAACAAAGCAAAAAAAGAGATAGCAAAAAATATGCTTTGATCTGCATTTAGACACCATAATTCTTTCTCTGGATGTAGATAGCATTTTCCATCTGAACCCTTTCGGAGCTATTTTAGAAACTTGCATTGTTGAAAAGTCAAATCTGTCAAAGTTAGTCAACACACAATGTGACTATAATTGTGAACAATGTTCTAGTTCTCCTCCCATCATTCAGCATCAGTTCATATGCATCTTTCCAGGTTTTTCTTAAGTCTGCCTACTCATTATTTCTTATGACACAATAGTATTCCATTACATCCATATACCAGAACTAGTTTAGCCGTTACCATATTGATGGGCATATCCTCAATTTCCAATATTCACATAATATTTTTATAGATGTGAGTTCTTTCCCCTTTGTATTATCTCTTTGAGATACAGCCCTTGAAGTTCTATTGTGGGTCAAAGGGTATGCATATTTTTATAGCCTTTGGGCATAGTTCTGAATTGCTCTCCAAGGTGGTTGGATCAGTTCACAACTCCACCAACAATACATTAGTGTTATTATTTCCCCACATCTTCTCCAGCATTTATAATTTTCTTGTTTTGTCACATCAACCAATCTGACAGGTATTACATGGTAACTAAGAGTTGTTTTGATTTGCATCTCTCTAATCAGTGATGATTTAGAGCATTTCTTCAAATAACTATTGATATCATAATTTCTTCATCTGAAACCTGCCTGTTCATATCCTTTGACTATTTATCAGTTGGGTAATGACTTGTATTCTCATAAATTTCACTTAGTGTAAGATAATGAATTCAGCAGGCACTTGGTCCTTAGTAACTAAGGGCTAAGTACTTCTGTGAAAGAGGCAGAGGGTGTGAACTCTGTCT
>JAQQSW010021765.1:0-10597 GCA_028646575.1 Pseudocheirus occidentalis
TGTCACAATCTGTCCGCTATGAAGATGTCCTGTATAATCACACATCCATAGCCTGTATTGAACTGAGTGTCCTTCTAGTAGGGGTGGGTGACAAGGGAGGAATAGACAGAATCTAGAATTTAAAGTTCTGCAATACCTGCAACTAGGAATTAAGATATACAGGGGCTGGGATAAGGACACCCCTCCTGCCCTACCACAAAATAGGAGAGTAGAGCAGGGGAGGGGCTTTACAGTGGGATTGCTGTTATGGGGTTGGGGCAGGAGCAAGACGGGGAGAAAATGTGTAATTCAAAAAATGTAATGAAAATGAATAATGTAAACAAGAAAACAAATAAAAACTAAATTAAAAAAGAAAATCATAGAGCTTATATTCCTTATTGTAGGAGTGAATACATGACTTGGATCTCCCTTTTCACCTACCCCAGCCCAGGGCTAATCACTCATTAAGATCTTTATCCTAGAACTATCTTCTGAGGCACAAACAAATGGGGAGTCCCAATCAAGACTTGCAAATTAACTTTTAGTACTTTCTTTAGATATTCACAAAACCAATGAGAGCACCCACCCAACAAGATTATACTCTCCTTGTATATCTGCCTAATGACCTTGTAGAAGTGGGGAGCTAGTGTGCCAAGACCCCAGAAAGTCTTGGCCTACTACAATGTAAAATTGCAGGACTGCCTCAATACCCTTATGTTGGGGGATAATGGAGTCATTTGTTTATATGTAATCTCTTGAGGGAAAGGGCTTATCCCATCTGCATTTCCAGTCCCCTTTTCTTCAGCTCCTACATTTCTGTCTGTGCTGATATCCTGCCATTTTCCTTCCTTTGATTTCCTTCTTTATTTCCTATAGCCAGGCAGAATCAACATTGTTTTGCTTCATTTGGGGAAGATTTATAGCAGAGACATTGCAGATGCAAGGGATCCCTAAACTAGGGTTGAGTTCATCATCACAAGGCAGCATGTTTACAGTCTGACAGATTCCTCCTGTCCTTCAGGTGTCTAGCCATAATAGCACATTCTATTTCATTTGGAATAGGAGGGGGTTCAAACAGAATCACTGCATTGGGGGGTTAAGGGAAATGCTTAGCCTATTCCAAGTTCGAAGAAGTATATCTTCTCTTTTACTGCCTTGGGCATCTAGAGGATTAGGTCCCCAAGTATTAAATTCTTTGATGTTAAATAATAAGGTTTTTTTTTTACCTTGCTGGAGCATTCTGTCTTCATCTCCTGTGTTTTTAGCTATATGTTTTTTCTATATCTTCCATGTAATTCCTTAATTTTGGTGTTGAACGTTAAAGAGATTTTCAGAACGAAATGAATCTGTCATCTTTCTGGTCACATGATCCTTTCAAAGTCTTTCAAAGTTGAGAATTTTAGATATTTTGCTGATGTACAGAATGGTTTGAGTTGTAAAACATTCCTGTAGACAGTCAGGACTGTGGCCTTTTTATGTGGAGCATAAAAATCAATACTGTCTTAGGGAGCAAGGATCTGAAACAATTAATCCAAAAGAGATGAGCCTGTGCATTTTATGGAATATTGAAAATAGGAACACCAGCCCTGAGACTCCATCTTTTCAGTCTACTACATTTCACTAATATGAGATGCAACTTAGCTTTGCCATGGCTATTCTGGACAGAGTCAGGAAAGCTTGGGTGGGCTCTTGAAAATAAAATCTGCCTTATAGATTTTGGAAGATAACACCTGCAAGGCTGACATAACATATTGTGAGTGTTTAACAAATATTTAGATTTTGAAGCCTTAAGTGTTCTCTCTTCACCATAAATCTTGCCCACTAGGCAATTTTTCCATTTTGGAATATTCTCCCTCTGTCTTCACATTGCACCACACGTTAGAGTTTGCATATTTTCTGTGAAGTAATCCTAGTATCTTTAAAAATTACTCAAAATACTTCATTTAGAGACTGTATGATCACTGACTCATCCTTTAAATCTTACTTATGTATGAATCACATCAGTAAATGGGTCATTTTGAAAAACAAAACCCCCCGCCATTTAACTCTTGCCATATTGCCCATCTGTAACTTCATTCCTCTCTCTTTTAATGTTTCCCATTCCAGAATTCTGCTGTTCTGCATGACCCATTTATATCCCTCTATTGTCCACATGCATAGCTACCTCACTCCACCCCCACCCCAATGCTCAAGAATAGAAGCAGACTGACTATGCCCAAGACAGTTATAATCTCACTGGCAGAGTCTGCTGTCCTCCCAAACTGCAGGGGATAAAGGGAAAGGAGCCACTACCAGCCATTTCTCTGATTATGCAGGGAACTCTCTCCTTTCTCACCTCTCTGGCTCTTGGATCCCCTAACTCCCCTCAATTTCCTGGTCTTTCCCAAACTCTTCCTTCCCTCACTTTGCTTTGCACTTACTTGAGATTTTCTTACTTGGGCTCCATGTTGCTTCCCTCTCCCCACTCCTCAATATAAGCTCCTTGAGGGCAGGGATTGCTTTGCTTTGTCTCTTTACTCCTGCCAGGCACAGTGACTGTCACTCAGTAGGAACATGATAAATGCTTTTCCAATTGAAAAATTAAGCAGTCTTGGAGCTGGACCCTATCACTCACTCTCCTTTCCCAGCTGTGGTCAAATTCAGGCACCCATGGGTGGGTGCATGGAAGAGGTGCCAAGGGAATTGCCTTTCTCTTCTGAGCAAGGTAGAAGGTGTAGTTAGTGACCGCTAAGGCTTGAAGGAGAATATGAAGTCAAATTTCTCTTTCTGTCCTATACCAGAACTTTCTTTAAGGGTATCAGGTTCTATTCACATGAGCTTCATCTTGCTTTTACAACTGGCTGGGTATCCCCTTTACCCTAAGTGAAATATGCTTAGCAATTGATCTTGAATGGATCATCTTGGAAAAAAGCAAAGTAATCACAAGGTGATTGAAAATGTAAGGGTGATTATTTGAAGCTAGTAAGTGCCGGGGAAACTTGGGAATGACCCAGGCGGTGAGCGACAAGAGGGTGGGGGTGGGGGGAGTCTTAGAAATGGAAATAGTGGGTAGAAATTGAACATGGAAAAATGTAGTCTGAATGTCAGGAAAAGGTATCAACTCACAGATTTAATTAGGTAGTAGAACAGTTTCCCAGAAGAAATGGCAGAAATTTATTGCTTGAGCTACTTAAAATTGGCCTGGACAGAGCACTGGGGAATACACAGAAGGGGGCAAGCCTTCCCAGATTCTGGAGGACTCCTGTCGGTAGCAGTTGGTCTTTCGGCATCTCTAATGTTCAGGAGTGCTACTCTAGCATCTCCCTCCACAGTGCTTCCAGATGCATTCTCTTTATCATTGTAACCCTGAAATGCAAAACCTTACATAGCTCTTTTGGGAAAAGCAAACCTAGTTGCATATTCCCATTGACTTTATTAAGGCCATGTCTTTTCCCTTTTCCTTTTTGATTGGGCTGCAGGAGCCTTGCAGGAGGTTCCGATTAGTACCCTCTTTTCTTTCCATCTCTCCTGGCAGAGGGAGAGTCAGGGACCCTGCCCTCCCTTATATCTTTAACTTTGCTCTTTTCAGTCCAGTCATCAGCCTTCTTTCACTGGCTCTTCCACTTTTTTTCTTCCATCTTCTTAAGAAAGGTAAGAAAAAAGGTTCTTTTCTCTTCAGCTATCATACAAAGTCCCCCGAGTATGCATCTAATCATTCCATTTAGACTTCTGATTTAGTAACTTTTTCCTTCCCTCCTCTGAATAAGAAGCAAGATGAAGGATGTTAAAACTGAAACTGGATGAAATAGTATTGATGCTATCTCTTCAGTAGCCTTTACATTTAAATAAATAATTCCGTTACACAAAAGGGATGCTCGTTTTTTTCTGCTCAAAAACAATACACAACATTTGCAGGGCACTCTGGGATGGCATCACAACTCTTTGTTTTCTGGGAAAAGAGACTGCTTAGACATCATTTGGTAAGTGCTTTCCAGTGATTCCCTTTACCCTCCCCCCCCCATGAGATAGAGCCTTAGGGACTCATCATATCAGCTCCCCATTAATATTCTTGTTCTTGTTCCTTTGGTTTTTCCATTTCTAATAGTCCTCCCTCCCCTTTGTCACAGTCACTTCCTATCCACAGTGACCTTTTATTCTCAGTTACTCTGAATAAAGGAGAATGGCACTTCTGAATTCTTAGAAAATCAGGACTGGGCCAAGCCTTTGGGCCTCAGAGTAACACTGTCAATAAATTCAATGCCATTTGGCCAGGCTTGCTGAAATGAGCCCCCACAAGAGAAGTGACTTGCTCAGGGTCACATAGCTAGGAACTTGCAGTCACTTTTAAAGGATTCCTTTTAGGATATTTGATATTCAGATTCTATAGATTATTTTTAATTAACCTAAAGTGGGGAAAAAAGACAGATGGGTAAGATGAGCAACTCATGCTCTACTGGTAGCCTGGCAATGTCAAGAGAATTGGAGGAAGGCCCCTAGCATGTTGAGTGCTAACTCATGAGAGGACATGGCTGAGAGTCATACAGGATGGGCCAGTTTTGCAGGGAGGGGGGAAAGCTCATATAGAGATCATGTTTGGTGACTCCATAGGAGTATCTTAATGCTTCTGGAAACCTCAGTACCCACTAGGGCAATGAGTCCCAAGCTGGTTTATTTTTTAAACATGAATAACAAATTATTTTTATTATGACTTTTGCCAAGGTTTTATTCATAAAATGATCTGCCTTACTTGCACCTGGGCTGGGAATTGGAGATTTTTTCCATTAAAAAACTGTTAACCAATGTTAACGTGAATTCCCTTAATTAACTTACTCCCATCTTCCCATACTTCAGGGGAAAAAATGCAATTAGGTCACTTCCAAGTTGGTGTTTTCCTCAGTTCCCTTAAGCTATCTTTCTTCATCATCCAGCCAGAGAGTTCTTAGTCTCAAGTCCATGACCTTGTTTTTTATCTTAAAAAATATTTTGATAGTTATATTTCCCTTTAATGCTGTGTATTTTATTTGGTGCATGTAAAAACATCCTTCTGAGAAGGGCTCCATAGGCTTCAGCAGACTGCCAAAAGGGAGTGATGATCTGCAGAAAGGTAAAGCATCCCTGACCTAGACCCTTGGACCCTTTTGGGTCACTGGTCAGAAATGGTCTTCCAATGGTCTAGTTAGTAGAAGTCAAAATGCCTGGAGTCCAGCAGAGTCTAATGAGGGCCTGGTACTCTCTTTGGTATTCTATTCCCTGCTTGCACTGCTTCAGTTATTTATGATATTCTAATATATACAATTTTTCATTATTCTTAAAAAACATTGCAGTTGCATTTCTTAGGACACAATCAATTCCCTCATTTGAATTCAATACATTTTGTTTTCCAGTCTGCATTACTAACATATGAAGGTTACCTGAAAATACAGAGCTGGGTGGCTTTCAGGCTCCAATTTTTATATCATTCTGCAATGACTTTTCTAGAATTTTTTTCTTTTTCCTATTGGCAGAACGTGCTAGAAGAGGTAATACCCGTCTTGGGGAAGCAGATTAATTAGTCACAGTGATGGGGGCTTTCAGCAAACCTGGAAGCTGGTTTTTCTCCTGTCAATCCCAAAAGAAAACAGTGGTGTCAAATAATGTAGGCAGCTCTGTGCTACTAATTGGGTAGTTGGAGGCAAGAAGTCAGCAAAGAGAAGTCTTCCTGGAGATTTCTGCATCTGAAGTATTTGGCAGTGTGTGATCTGATTCCATTAGGCCAGATTGTTTTTAAACAGTTCTTACTAATCAACAGTTCGGCATTAAAAGGAGAACTTGGAAAAATGCTAGACAAAAAGCAGATAAAAGCAAGGACAGTATTGAGAAGCAAGCATCGATGTGGCCACTGTTAGGTGACACGTGCTTTTTGAAATATCTTCTATCTTATTAAAAAAATAATAGTGGATTAGATTTGATTTCATGGAAATAGAATAAAATCCATTTAAGTAGACGTCAGCTAGACACTGCAAGGAATATTCCACGTTATAGCATCTTCTCTTGTTAGGTGCTGTTAAAATCAGGGCTCAGATAGAAACGGGATGGGAAATTGAGGCAGATCAGGAAAATCAGGCAAAGGCACGGGATTTAAACATGGCAACACTGCCAGGGCTTTGTTCTTGGGCAGGGCACAGAGGAGCATGAATTCTCTGTACTCAGAAGATTAGTCCACAATATATAAGTAATAAGCAAGATCATAGAAGCTTGGAATTGGAAGGAACCTCAATGGATACCAAGTTCAAGAAATACCTGAAAAAGAAATCCCTCTATAAAATGTGTAATGGGAGGTCATCCTGTCTCTGCACAAAGACCTCTGGTAAAGGGATGTTCAAGACATCTAGAGGTAGGCTAGTCTACTTTGGGATGGTGCTAATGCTTGCTAGGTCAGCTATATGATAGAGCCCCAGGCCTGGAGTCAGGAAGACTTGTCTTTGTGAGTTCAAATCTGCCCCCATACACTTAGTAGCTGTGTGATCATGGGCAAGTTACTTAATCTCTGTTTGCCTTGTAGGAAGCTAGGTAGCACAGTGGATAGAGTACTATGCCCAGAGTCAGGAAGTCCTGAGTTCAAATCTGCCATCAGACACTTCCTAATTGTGTGATCCTGGGCAAGTCATTTCACCCAGTTTACTTCAGTATTACCCCAAATGGGGTCACAGAGAATCACACATGACTAAAAACAACCAAACAACACCATGTGTGCCCCTAAGTCTTCTATGTCTCTGGATGAATTCAACCAATGTGAATATAGCACAATCTCAAGGGTTTGCCCTATCCTGGTTGCCCTTCTTCCAATATTCTCTAGCTTATCAATCACTGTCAGTCCTCAGATATGCTCCCTAGAAATGAATATGGCTCTCGATCTGTAGTCTGACCAGTATAGAGTACAAAGTATACTTACTTCCCTGTTCCTGGAAGTTGTGCCTAAGATGACATCAGCTTTCTTGGCCGTGATATCAGACTCTCGACTGCTGTTGAGTTTGGAGTTCAAGAAAACTCCCAGTTTTTTCCTGCACACAAATGGATAACTAGGCATGCTTCCTTCATATCATACTCTTCAAGTTCCTTTTTTAAAACATGTGTAAACATTACCATTTATCCCTATTAAATTTCATCTGGTTAGAGTTGACCCAGATGTTCTAAGATGTTGAGATGTTTTGGAATCCTAACTCTGTCATCTTTGTTAGCTTTCCCTCCAAATTTTGTCTTGTCTGTAGATCTGAGGAACATACCATTTATATCTTTATCCATGTTGCTGATAAAGATATTCAATAGCACTAGGTCAAGCACAGATTACTAGGGCACCCCACTGGAGAACGCCTGTCATGCCAGCATTCAACCATTAATGATGGGTTTCCATCAGTTTCAAATCAACTTAATTGTTAAGTTGAGAGAAGGAGGTGGCATAGTAGATAGGATTCTGGACGTGTACTCAGGAAGACCTGAGTTCAAATCCAACCTCAGAAATTTACTAGCTGTGTGATACTGAACAAGTCACTTAAGTGCTATTTGCCTCAGTTTCCTTAACTGTAAATGGAGTTAATAACAACACCTACTTTTCAGGGTTGTTGTGAGGACCAAATGAGATAAAATTTGTAAATGTCTTAGCATAATACCTGTTTGCCAGGCCCTGGCACACAGTGGTAGGCTTTTAATAATTTTTTTTATTTCTTTCCATCTTAATATCATCTAGCCCAGTGGTGTCAAACTCAAGTAAAAAGAATCTCTGTGGGCCACATATTAGAAAACCAAAAATTAACATTATCTATGTTGTATTGTATTTATTTTGTTATACATTTCCCAATTACATTTTAATCTGCTTTGGGCTACATGAGACTTTTGCAGGCTGTGTGTTACCTATGAGCCATAAGTTTCACATCTCTGAATAGCTTGTGTCTCCTCCATCTTGATCACGGATATAGTAAGAGACTTTGTCAAATGTTTTGTTAAGATTTAAGTAACAATATTTCCAGTTTAATAACCTATTAAAAGGGACATATTTAGTCTGGCATGAGTTGCTTTTCATGAAACCATCTTAGTTCTTTGTGATCACTACTTCCCTGGCAAGATATGCATTAGCCATTTCTTTAGTATGTTCTAGGTATGCATTAGGAATCTCTTCAACATATTCTAAAATGTTTCTGGGAATTAAAGTCAAGATCAATAGCTTATGTTTCACAGAGTCCATTTTCTTCCTGTTTTTGAAAATCTGCAAGTAATTTGCTTTTCTTAAATCCTAAATCACTGATGATACTTTGATAATAACATCTACCATTTCTTTTAGTACTTATAAGTATAGGGCATTTGGAGCTGGTGATCAAGGGAAGAGTTTGTTGAATGATTCCTCAATTATTATTATCATTTTACATTTTATTTTATATTTGTTTTGTTTATTTTAAAAATATTTTTAAAATTAAAATTTTTATTCATTTCCACAAGATTTTTTTTTGCTTTTTGGAGGGGGGAATGCTGGGTAATTGGGGCTAAGTGACTTGTCCAAGGTCACACAACTAGTTTTGCGTTAAGTATCTGAGGCTAGATTTGAACTCAGGTCCTCCTGACTTCAGAGCCAGTGCTCTATTTGCTGTGCCACCTAACTGCCCCCCATTTCCACAAGATTTTGAATTATAAATTTTCACCCTATCTTTCCCCTACCCACCACCCCAAAACAGTGATCCCTCTGAAAACCCCCTTCCCCAATCTGCTCCCTCCTATATCCTCTCCTATATCCCCTCCAACTTTCTGGTAGGGCAAGATGGATCTCCATATCCTAGTGCCTGTATATCTTATGTAAATAATAATAATAATAATAATGATGATGATGATGATGATGATGATAATTTTTAAACATTTGAATTTAAAACTTGGAATTCCAGATTCTTTCCCTTCTTCCCTCATCACCCACCCATACTGGGAAGATAAGCAACTCAATATAGGTTGTACATGTGTAGTTAGGCAAAACATTTCCGTAGTGGATATATTGTGAAAGACTGACTATATTTCCCTCCATCCTATCCCACTCCCCCACTTGTTCTATTTTCTCAAAATCTCATGGAAAGAAATAAAAAAGGAATGCTTGAAAGTCCTCCATTTCTTTTTTTGTAATAAATTTTATTTGTTTTCTTGTTTACATCATTCATTTTCATGAGATTTTTGAATTACAAATTTTCTCCCCATCTTTCCCCTACCCCAACCCCAAAACAACGATCCCACTGTAAAGCCCCTCCCCTGGTCTGCTCTCTAAATTTCTGGTAGGGCAGGGAGGGTCTCCCTACCCCAGCCTCTGTATATCTTAATTCCAATTGCAGGTATTACAGAGCTTTAAATTCTAGATTCTTGCAATTCCTCCCTTGTCACCCACGCCCACTGGAAGGACAAACAGTTCAATACAGGCTGTGTATGTGTGATTATACAGGACATCTTCATAGTGGACATATTGTGACAGTGATCATCTGTCCCTCTTTCCTATCCCTCCCCCGCTTTGTTCTGTTCTCTACTCTGTCCCTGTCCCTTTATTGAAGTGTGAGCATCCAGCATCCCTCCCCCAGACCCTGCCCTCCCCTTTGTCATCCTGCCTTTCATGCCCATGTCATCTACTGTCTTGTGTGGCATGATGCCCAGTTTAGAGTTTATGCCATTTCTTCCCTAAGCCAGATTCAATGGGAGTAAATGAAAGTAAAGTTGTAACAGTTATCCCTTGCCTCTTCTATCTGGGATGATTAACCCCATTTTGTCTCTCCCTGCCTCCTCTCATTCTAGTCTTCTCCTACCTCAGAATTTGCCTTTTAAAGTATCATCTTTTCATATTTGATTGATCCTGTACCTTCTACGTACACATATACACACATGCTCAGATATATATCCATACACATATATAGCCTCCTATATAGACATATGTGCAAGTGTATACATATATATCCATTTGTATTCCCTTCACCTATCCTCATACTAAGAAAAGTTTCATAAGTTACTATTTTCATTTTTCCATATTGGCATGTAAATAATTCAAATTTGATAAGTTCGTTATGATTTCTCTCCCATGTTTACCTTCTCATGCTTCTTGTGTTGAATTGTCAAATTTTCTGTTCAGTTCTGTTTTTTTTTCAGCAAGAATGCTTGAAAGTCCTCCATTTCATGGAATGACCATATTTTCCCCTGGAATAATGTGCTCAATTTTGCTGGGTAGTTGATAGATTAACTCAAATGGCAAAAGCGGCCCAGAAAGCCAATGAGGAGAAGAATGCCTTAAAAAGTCAAATTTGCCAGATGGAAAGAGGATCTCTTATTTGTTTTTCAAAGTCCTTTTTCAGTTGATCTATAGCTTCTAGGCATTCTAGTGTCTTGGAAGCATTTGGCTGTGTTGTCTTCCTCCCATTTCATGCTTTGATCCTTTTTGTCCACAAAAAAGGATTCTAGTGTTTTATTGCTGTTCTTATTTTGCTTCCTTTTCCTCATGTTGGCCAGTCAATTGATTTGTTTGTTTATTTAGCTTTGTGAAACTCTGCTTCCAGGGGGGAAAGCTCTGTTCCAAATCACTGGGGTTTTCCCAGCTACCAGTGCTATTAGGGGGGTGTTGCAGCCCCCCACCAGCTTTGGCTTGCTGAAAGCG
>JAQQSW010021766.1:0-10597 GCA_028646575.1 Pseudocheirus occidentalis
CCCTGTTCAGCCCCTTCCTGTTAAGGTGTGAACTACTCCCAAGGAGTTAACTGGAAGTAAGGAGCTAAGCCTTTACGAGGTGCTAAGTGCCTTTACTAGGTGCCAATAGAAAGGGGCATGGAAGATCTTCTGATTTCATAAACATTACACCTCAACATCCTGCGCCCCTCCTTTCTCTGACTGGAGAGGGTAGACAATAGATATGAGATAGCTTCTCTCAGATCATCCACTAATTAAGGACGGCACCCCAAAAATTCTCCTTAATCATTTCCTATCTGGCTACTTTCCTGGACTTCATCATCTCCAGAAACTCATCATTAGGTAAGACAAAATCTACTAGAAACTCATACCTCCTGAGATTCTGTCCTCTATCAGTGACAAGGCTTTATCACGCCCCTAAACTGCCACCTCCACTTTTCAGCTTCTTTCTATGTGTTAGTTCCCCCATTAGATTGTCAGCTCTTTGAAGGCAAGAATGATCATATGTCTGTCTTTGTATCCCCAGCACTTCACACGGTGCCTTGCCCTGTACTAATAAAATAAAAATGATGAAACTACAGGTTAGGATCACATAATTCTAGCACTATATGAAACTTACAGATTATCCTGTTGAACCCTTTCATTTTAATGATGAGGAAAATTAGTCTGTAGGAAAAGAAGTAATTTTCCCGGGATTTGATGACAGTTGGTGATAGAACCAAAACTAGAACTAAGATCTCCTAACTTAACCCAAAGCTAAGTAATTAAAATAAATTATTAATGTCTAATATTAATAACATGTTTTTCTAGCACCTACTTTGTGTCAGGTACCGTGTCATTTTATAAATATTATAACAGTTGATTCTCATAACAACTCTGGGGGTTGGTGATATTACTATCCCATTTTATAGTTTAGGAAACTGAGGCAGAGGGTCACATAGCCAGTAAGTATCTGAGGCTGGATTTGAACTCATCTTCCTAAGTCTAGACCCAGGTATTGTTCCACCTACCTGCATAAACCATATATAACATCATATAAGTAGTCTCTTATTTGCAAACTTATGGGGAATTTTCCCATGTATATTTTCTACAAATCTAATTCCACCTTTACCCCATCTCCCCCAGTAAAATATGTGCTCTTTGAGGACTGGAACAACCTCATTTTTGTATTTCTATCACTTAGCACAGTGGTCAGCATTTAATATTTTTCATTCACTCATTCATGCATTTACAATAATGTCCATACAAAAGGCATTCTCTTCTAGTCTTCTCTAATACAATCTCAGCTCTTCTCAAATACGAGAGTAAAGGAGTTTGTTTAGCTACCTTGCATTTATGTAGTGCCTACTACATGCCAGGCACTCTACTAAGCCCTTTACATATCATCTCGTCTGATCTCACCGTATGGGGAGGTAGAGACTATTACTATCCTCACTTTACAGGAGATAAAACTGAGATAGAAAGTGTTGAAGTGAGTTGCCAAGAGTCACACAGCTAGTAAGTATTTTAGGCCAGATTTGAACTAAGGTATTACTGACTGCAGGTGCAGCGTTCTAGCCACTGCACATCCTAGCTAGTAGAGTAGAGCAAAAAGATAGTAGGGCTGTCTGATATATCAACTCCATGTTAAATATAGGAGGAAATTGGGACATTCCAGGAAGCATGACATAGTGGAATAAATATTAGATTTGAAGGTAGAGCTCTGGGGTGGCTAGAGCACTGGCCTGGAGTCAGGTGGAAATGAGTTCAAATCTGGCCTCAGACACTTAACACAAAAACTAGCTGTGTGACCTTAGGCAAGTCACTTAACCCCAATTGCCCTCCAAAAAGCAAAAAAAAAATTTTTTTTAATTTTTAAAATGAAGGTAGAGCTCTGGGCCTGAATTCTAATTCTGTCATCTAAACCATTTGTGTGACCTTAGGTAAGTTACTTAATATCCCTAAGCCTCAATTTTTTTCATCAGTAAAATAAAAGAATTAAATTAGATGATTTCTAAAGTCCCTTCTACTTGAGTATTCTGAAGAATACTTGTAACAGCACCCAGATCATTGTTTTGCAAAAACATTATTCACATTTTATAACAAACTTCACCTAACACTGCAGAAACCCCATTGTAATATTGTTCAGCTAACTGCCCATTTGTGTCATTTATAACTATATGAAATTGTCCTTTGTACTCTTGTTTTACCTAATGCCATGTTTTTATAGAATTAATTAACTAAATTGAAAAGATTTCCTCTATCATATTTTATGCTCCTCATTGGCAAATGCTACAGGTAGTCACTTTCAGCACTTTTTTCCATTTGAACAGAGGTATTCTATTAAAATATAGTGTCCTTGATGATAAAGAATATTTTGAATTCTATGCCCAGTTCAAATGTTGATGCATTTTTATAAGAACAAAAATAAATGTGATATGTTCTATAATCACTAAAGCTTCATGGCACAGTGGTAAGAATACTACATTAAGGGTCCAGAGAGACTAGATTTGACACTGAATAATTACTTTAGGTAAGCTACCCTTATTGTACTTCAGTTTCTTCATATATAGTTTGGTTTGGGTGATCTCTTGAGTTCTTTCCATCTCTAAAACAATATGACCACATTTGTGTCTAGTAATATGATCATGTTAATTATAACTTCTGGGGAAAAAGAAATAGAAATGAAACTAATAGTGCTTACAGCTACTACCCATGACCTAATGCGGCAGTCCACATTACATTTAGCAGAACTGGCTTGAATTGCTTCATTAGGTCACATGTTCTCCATTACTGGAGGTATTCACTTATGTTCTGGACCAGATCTGACTTAGGCTGGTTCAATGGTTCAGCTCAGCATTGAAATTAAATGTGATACCTTTAGACCATCTAGCACTTAATAAAAAGGAAGTTTACATACTGGTAGTATGTAAACAAATCAATTTCACTGTAGAGTCTACAAGGGGGTAGTCAGTCTCAATTTTTTCTTCTTGCTCCTCTCTACTGTATAGGGACAGAGCTAAATCCTTCCAAGAACTTTTTTTAATATTTCCTGGGAGCACACAGTGGTTAAGGGGATGATCTCTCTGCAGTGACTACCTTCTCTTCTCTACCGTCTTTGTCTCTGGAGACTTTTAATTAGTCACACTCGGTTAGAATTTTTGCTTGCTTTTTATCTTAGAGTAATATAATAGCCCTGAGGTCTATGTGGCTCCTTTCTCTCTTTTGTGGAGTTTATATCAGAGAAAATGTATTAAAATAATCATAATAGCTCAGAACCCCCAATTAGGAAAATTATTAACATTCAAACAGAAGTTTAGCTCTGTCTTAATTTGAATTTTTGTTGATCTCTGCTTAACTTTTGGCCTTCAGTTTCATGAAACATTTAGGTAAAAGAAACAAACAGACCATATTACAATGCTTATGTCTGAACAGTCATAGGGAGAGGATGTTGGAAGAAGAGCAGCCCTCTTTTTTGAGAACTTCTGTACAGAGGTGAGTATACCCAGCAATTTCTTTTGCTCCAAGATGCTATAGAGACCTACTGACTCTCATCAGTCTCTCCTTTCTGCCACATTTAAAGTCACCTTTCACTTTCTCTTCAATATCTGCTTTCATTTTTTTCCTTCCAATTTCTCTTCTTGCCCGTTGTTCCTGTGCCACTGATTCTTTCTGGCTCAACTCATTAAAGCCTGGGAAAGACTAGAAAGGTTGGCTCCTACTACTACTGTTACTCATCTCTTGAAGTCCCTGCTCCTTTCTGCTCCTAGAAGTAGTCAAGTTTAGGGATCTTCTAGGGTCAGAAGCACTCAGGAGAGTCCTTGTGCTCATACCAGAAGATAGAAATGGTGAAAGGAACTATTTATACATTGAATACTACATCATTCCCCCCTCCCATTTTCCATGTAATTACAGAGAGTAGACCAGTAGGAGACAATAAATGCACCTGGGTGGGAAAGAAATACACATCTACAAAAAACCTGGGGGAAGGGGGGAGAGAGAGAGAAAAAATGAGTGTGCATTTATTAAGCACTTATCGTGTGCTCAGGCATTATGACAAGTACTGACTACTGACAAGGAAGTGAGAATGTCCCTAACTAAAGGAGCTTACATCATAATAGGAAGGACATAATAATAACTGTTATTATTCTTATTCCATGGCAGATGAGGAGATTGAGATGAGGTTAAGTGGCATGCCCAGAGTCATGCAGCTAGTAAATGTCTAAGGTTGGATTTGAATTCAGGTCTTCTTGACTCCAGGCCCATTCCTCTATCCACTGTGCCACACAGCTACCCCCAATACATAAAAATGACCTGGAAAGTAAGGTTGGAGGAAAGGGTAAGCACATGGGAACATAGTGATAAGAAGTCCAGAGAGTCAAATGTAAAGTGAAGTATTGCTTAAGCCCCTCATGAAATGGTGATCTAATACATAAACAGAGGCCAAAAGATAACTGTCCTGGAGAAGTAACAGTTTTAAGATATGTGACCTCTTGATCTAGAAAAGTATGCCAGCTAGGGGCTCAAGAAAGACGCCCAATGACCCGAGAAAAGTTAATTTGTCCTCTGGTCACATATATTCTCTACACATGTGCCTTACTACCATTATACTCCAAGTTGAAACCTATTGTTCTCCTGGACTCATAAGAAAGTATGCCAAAGGCCTTTATTTTGTACCAGTTGTTATTACTGTAACCATCCTTGTAATTACCTTTGCTAAAAACTAATTGAGGATACTGGCTGACCATAATTGGAAAGCACACTTGTATGATCTCATTAGCAATAGTTCTAGATATCCTCCAAACCTTAATGGTCACCCTTAGTACTCTGAGGCAGTAGCAATAACTGGCCTCTGAGGATAGAGCTGGCAGTTGTGAGTAGGAGTTCATTGAGGATACAGAACTCATTCAGGTAGACAAAAAAATCATCTCCCTACAAAAAACATGTCTAATCAGAACGTTGTGTTTACTCCCACAGCAGTGAACATTTGTCAAGTATAAGGGGTCCCAACTCCAACTGGGATGAACTTTTTAATGCCCTAGGTAACTAAGAAACTCTGTGTCAATGACTCAAGCTCTAGTCTCTCAAACCAAGCAAGTCTCAGGAATGTTCCCTGCCTTTAAGTGGAAAAGACGCTAGCAGATATTACTCTCACCACAATGTAAATACTTGAAGTGTATTTGTTGGAGCCGATGTAGAAAAAAGATTTGAGCATCAGTCAGGAGATTGGATTAAATTACCTTAAATCCTCCTCTGACTCTGATTTTATGGCTCTAAAATAGCAGAATATCTAAGAGGATTTCAGTTATTGGAAAATAGAAAGGCTACTGCTTTGCATAATTTCTATTAATCTTTGAATAACCATGCCTTTTTTCTTCTCACAGCTAAAGACCTATTCTTGCAAAGTGTTGCTATTTCTATGGCCATAACCATTAAACCAACTACCTGTGATTGGTAATGTACTAACAAATCTTCCCTGGGTCCCTAGAAAGAAAGAAAGAAAAGGATAGTCCAATCCTGAGAAAAATTATGAAACAAAATGTTCTTTATCAACCTCCCTTTCTGTACAGCTGACTTTTTCTTGCCTGCTATTTCTTCCTTTTTCCAACCTTCCATAAATCTAGTGTCCTTTAGTTAGCAAAAAGTCTTTGTTGGAATACTGTACCCAGATCTTCCCTCCTCTGAAGTACCCCATACTAAAAAAAAAAATTAACCCTTTTCCCATGCTCTCAGCAATCTCCTTGAAATTCAATGCATCTCCACTAAATTTGCTAAAAGCATTAAAATTAAATTAATGCTCACAACTCAACAGGCATTTATTAAGTACTCACTTTGTGCAAGGGAGAGAGACAGTATGATGTAATGAATAGAAAGTGAGTCTTGAGGTCAAGAAGACATGGGTTCAAGTTCTTTCTCTGACACACATTGACTGTAGAGCATGGACAAAACTGATTGATTCTACAAGCATTGGGAATAACTTACATAAATGAACAGAGATTCGAGAATACCTCATTTGGACAGGATACAAGTTTATCAGTTTGCCTGGGACAGAAAGGGAAGATTACTAAATAAATCTGGAAAGGTCGATTGAAAACATAGGATCCATATATACAGGTTATAGAATTTTTATTTAGGAGGCATCTGGTTTATATTGCTCAGAGTTCTGGACCTAGAGTCAGAATGACTTGCATTCAAATCTGGCTACAAACACTTACTAGCTTTGTGAACCTGAGAAAGTCATGTATTCTCTCATTTGCTTTAATTTTCTCAACTATAAAATAGAGATAATAATAGCACTTATTTCCCAGGGTTGTTGTAAGAATCAATAAGATAATAATTGCAAAATGTGCTTAGCACAGTGCCTGGCACAAAATAAGTGCTGCTTAAAAGGTTATTCCTTTTCTTTCTCTTTTGTCCTATGGGCAATAGGGAGGGAATGAAATTTTTTGGTAGGAGGAGTAAAATCTTTACATCAATGGGTCAGGAAGATCATTTTTGTAGCTATGTGAAGGAAGTATCAGAGAGGAGATAAAATGAAAGCAGGGAGACCAGTGAAAAGAATGTTCTCGTAGTCTAGGAATAAGGAAATGAGGAGGGGATTGCTGCAAGAGATAATACAGAGGTGGAACTAGCAGTACTAGGCAATGTACGAATTGAAGATGGAGACTTATGATAAAATAAAGAGTTAAAAATGAATCTCTGGTCATAAGTCTAGGTTACTGGAATAGTAGCAGTGCCACTCAGTCCATCAACAGAAAAAAGAAGTTGAGAAAAAAGAGGAAATTGTGGAGGTAAGATAATTAGTTCAAATTGGAGCACATTGAATTTGAGATGCCAGTAACCAACCAAGTCTGAAGAAGCAGAAATGCAGTCCATGGGGGGAGATGCAGACTAGATATACAAATTGGGGGGTGTTCTAAATTAAGATGACAGCTGAAGCTAGAAGAATGAATGTGATTACCAAAATAGATAATAAAGACAAAGAAAAATTAGGGTCGAGGACAAAGTCTTGCGAGACACTAAACTTATAGGATATTAATAGCATTATTTTGAGTCTACAGGAATAATTGAAAGGGAGGGTTTATCAGATTCTCCTCACAGTATTATTTTTGGTATTTAGCAGTAATTGCTCTTTAAATATGTAATTTTGTATTGAACTAGTCATCATATCCAGGAAGGAAAGAAATAGGCCATGTGTAGAATCAGTATTTCTTAAAGAAATATATTAATTTTCTTTTATATCCAAATGAGGTATTTGGAGGCCTGGAAATGGAATGAGAGTATTGTAGTTTTGGGGATCTGGGTCTTAAGTTGGCTTTCCACATGCTGCCTAGGTAGTGCATAAGCTTGTCATCTCAGATTATGGGCGGAGGAGGGACAAGGTAGCAGCTCCTAGATGGTTCATGGGAGTTACAATGCCAGAGAGAGCTCACCCACTTGCACTCTTTATTCAGAAAAGGTTATCTCACTGATGCACATCAGTGATGTTTCTGTTTTCTAGTTCCCAGGGATTTTAAGGAATTGATTGGCTAGATAAAATGCCTGGGATATGACCAGATTTCTCATCTTTGTTATCTGTGCTTAGAATGAGGAAATTTGTTCTCTATATGAATTAGAATGCTAGATTTAAAAAAAAAAAGCTACTCAATTGAGGCTGAGAACATTATAATTTTTGTAAAGAAAGTTTTCAAAAGTTTATGGGTATAATACAAAGTAGTAATAGACAATAAATTAAATAGGTAAGTCAGAAAATAAACAATCAGTATATGAACTCCTAATAGAGTATGCTACTGAGATCTTTTTATCACTAAATAGCTTTGACCACTGTTAAGGAAAATTACTTTGGGGCAAGTTCTTTAGAGAAAAGGCAAGAGGGTGCTTTTTCAAGAGTTTCCAGCTTTCCTGGGTGTTATTTTCTAGTGAGCAATGTGCATTCATTCAAAAAAAAAAAAACAGTGTTTCTATTCACCTTAAGGTAGAAAGGTGGGGGGGGGGGAAGAGGGGGAACACGACAAATTTAGAAATTTGTTTTTTCTTGACTATGCATATTCATAATGAGTTTCATTTTCCTTGTTTTCTTAGTTGATGGGGGAGATGGAGATAGCAGGAAGAGATTTGAGAAATTAAAATAAATTTTAATTTAAAAATGGACAGTATTTGCGATTGTTAAAATTCTAATTATATATATATATATATATATATATACATCTTTATGCTCATTATGTTAAAAGAGTCAGCGGGATTGTGTTTTATTCTGTATGCTACAATGTAAAGTGATAAGCTGGAAAATGTTCAGGAAAGGGTACCCCAAATGGTGAGGGCCTTGAGTCCTTGTCGTATGGTGATAGGTTTGAGGAACTGCATGTATTTAGTCTAAAAAAGAGAAGACTTGGGGAAGAAATTATTCCATTATTTGGAAGTCTGTCAGATGGAGACACTGGATTTAATCTGCTTGTCTCCAGTTGGCAGAGCTGAAAACAATGAAGAGACGTTGCAAAGGGATAAATTTAGACTGGAATATCAGGGGAAAAAAACTTTATAACAACTATTTCTGTCCATAAGCTAAATGAGCTGCCTTATTTCTTCTTCCATGAGATCTTCAAAGAGACTGGATGATTTCTTGTCAAGGCTTTGATAGTGATCACTCCTTTTCCCTGGGGTTATGCTAGATAGTACCTTTCAACTCAAAAAAATCCTTAATATTGTATAAAAATTAAACATGAAATGCATTATGGTAGTCTCAGTTTAGGTGGCACTATTATAGAGAGGGAAGAGGTCAATAAAGCTTCTTCAAAGAAAATAAAGAGTGGCCAAATGGGTAAATAATGAACTAGGAAAGAGTAATGACAGAAAAACCAAAAGACATCACTTAATGCACTATGCAATGGACTAGGAATGTGGAATTCTGCTGAACTATATTCAGAGACCAGCCTAACTAAGGCCTAAGAGGCTTATTTACAGAAGGCCATTCTCCTGCTGATGGAATGTTTAGCTAGAACAACTCACAAAACTGTATATGAAAGCATCAAAAGCTCATGATCTGCATTGGAATAGAGAACTACAAAACTGATAAAATCACACATCTTTTAAAGTATTTGTTTAGTTTACTGTTGAAGCTCTAGCCAAAATTATTCTAAAAATGTTCATTTTAGATGGACCATGCATTCCAAAAGTTAACTTCAACTTTGACTATGATAACAAATATTACTAATCAGGGTTACTCAGAAAAGGTCGATTAATTTTTATTTCCATCATCATCAATCCACAGACCATAATAAACTTTCTAAAGTACTTACATCTCCTATTTTTTTTTGCTTTTGGGAGGGAGAAGGTAGAGCAATTGGGGTTAAGTGATTTGCCCAAGATCACACAGCTAATTTTGTGTTAAATGTCTGAGG
Organism: Pseudocheirus occidentalis; assembly: GCA_028646575.1. Lineage (NCBI taxonomy): Eukaryota > Metazoa > Chordata > Mammalia > Diprotodontia > Pseudocheiridae > Pseudocheirus > Pseudocheirus occidentalis. Next base: position 9,357 of record JAQQSW010021766.1, read on the forward strand.
CCAGATTTGAACTCATGTCCTTCTGATTCAAGGGTCAGTGCTCTATTCACTGTGCTACCTAGCCGCCCCTCCTATCTATTTTTCTTTTTTTTAATTAAATTTTATGCCTATTTTTCATTTACATCATTCATTTCCTTTTTTATTTTTATTTTTATTTTTTTAATTTTAATTTATTTTCTTGATTACATCATTCATTTCCACAAGGTTTTGAGTTACAAATTTTCTCCCCTTCTTTCCCCTACCCCAAAGCCCAAAACAGTGATCCCACTGTAAAGCCCCACCCACAATCTGTTCTCTTTTATGTCCTCCTCCAATGCCCCTCTATCTTTCTAGTAGGGCAGGGAGGGTCTCCCTACACCAGTCCCTATATCCCTGTATGTCTTATTTCCCAGTTGCATGTGGTTAATAATAATAATTTTATATATACATATATATATGTTTGTTTGTTTGTTTTAACATTTGATTGTATACTTTAAATTCTAGATTCTTGCAGTTCCTCCCTTGTCACCCACTCCCACTGGAAGGAGCAGCAATTCAATACAGGCTGTACATGTGTCCTGTATGCAGGACATCTCCATGGTGGGCATATTGTGAGAGGCTGATTCTATGTCCCGCCTTCCTATCCCACACCCCACCCTTGTTTTGTTCTCTACCCTGTCCCTGTCCCTTTACTGAGGTGTGTGCTTCCTGCAACCCTCCCCCCCACCCTGCCCTTCCCTCCATCATCCCCCCTACTCTCCTGTGTGACAAGATACCCAGTTTAGAGTTTATGTCATTCCTAACCTAAGCCAAATTTAATGAGAGTAAATGAAAGTAAAGTTGTAACAGTTATCCTTTGCCTCTTTTATATGGGATGATTAACCCCAATTTGTCTCTTCCTGGCTCCTCTCATTCAAGTCCTCTCCCACTTCAAAATTACACCTTTTAAAGTATCATCTCTTCCTAATCAACTGATCCTGAACCCTCTATGTACACATATATACCCATGCTCAGATATGTATTCATATGCATATATACCCTTCTGTATAGACATATGAGTAGGTATACATTATATATATATATTTACACACATTTGTATTCCCTTCACCTATCCTCATACTAAAAAAAGTTTCATAAGTCACTATTATTGTTTTTCCATATTGGCATGTAAATAGTTCAACTTTGATAAGTACCTTATGATTCCTTTCCAATGTTTACCTTCTCATGCTTCTTGTGTTTGAATGGCAAATTTTCTGTTCAGT
>JAQQSW010021767.1:0-10597 GCA_028646575.1 Pseudocheirus occidentalis
TAAAAGCAGATCTCACTAATTGGAAAAACATCAATTGCTCATGGATGGGTAGAGCTAATATAATAAAAATGACAATTTTACCTAAATTAAATTACATATTTAGTGCCATGCCAATCAATCTACCAAAAAATTACTTTATAGAACCATAATAGGTTCTTAATAAATGAGTGTTTAAGTGAATTGAACCAGGAATCAGAGGACCCAGTTCTGCAGCTTACAATGTGAATGTGAGTCACTAACCTTCTTGGCCTTCAGTTTCTTGATTACTAAAATAAGGGAGATGGACATGACGCCTTTTAGGGTCCCTCCCAGGGCTCCAACTAAGATGCATGTTAGTGATACCTGAGCTATTTCAGAGATAGCCATTGGAGGTCATGGAAAATCAAGAGGGAGGGGAAGAGAATGAGTATTTGTATAGTGTCTTTGTGCCAGACATCTTACAGTTGAGAAAACTGAGTGTAAGAGAGGTTAAATGATTTGCCCTGGGTCACACCACCAGTAAGTGAATGAAACAGGATTTGAATTCAGGTCTTCCTGGCTCCAGGCCCAGCCGTCCATCTACCTAGCTGCCTCCTAAAAGAGACAAGGTACATGAATGTACTTTGTAAATTATATGTAAGACAGCCTTGTTCACCCCCGTATCAGCCCCATGCTCTATCTTTGACTGTCGTGCAGTCTCATTGGCTAACAAACAGAAGCACCGAAGTGTCAGACAAACCCTTACAGCCACATAAATCACAAACCACTCCTAAGACCACATTCCCACATTTGCCTTGGGCTGGGCAGCATGTGACTCTGTTGACTCTCCTTGGAATTCCTCCCTCCTTTAGTTTCCATGACATAAACTGTCTGGATTCTCCATCCACCTCTCATACCACTGCTAGAGCCTGCCCCGATGATGAATTCAGCTATACTCCAGGCAGCAGAGCCTGGGGTCAAATTTTCTCAGAAGCAAATTCCTACAGTCATTTGTTCAATTCAGTTCAGTTCAACAAATATAAGTCTGACCTAGATTAAGTTCTTAACATATTTCCACAACCCCACAGACACCCAAAGACAAATAATCATATTCTCTCCCAAACTTTTCACTCTCAGAACAATGTACTCCCAAAATATTTGTCCCCTGTAGTTGATTCCTGAAGGAAGGAGCTGCAGGAAACCGGAGAGGCAGTACGGTTCACTGGGCAGAGTGCTGAATTTGGACTTTCAGGACACAAATCCAAATTCCAGCTCTGTCACTTGCTACATGAGTGACCTTGAGCAAGTCACTAAAGTGGTTTTCTTATTACTTCCAAAATAAAATATAAACCCTTCTGTTTAGCATTTAAAATTCTTTATTACGATGGGGTAAAGCCAATATGGAGGAACAAAATGAGCATTTTTGCCAAGTTTTCCCAATATACTCCTCTAAATAATTTTATAAAACATATCAAACTTATTTTTGAATGGGAAAATCAACAAAAAGTCACTTTTTTCCAGCCCAGAGCAACTTAGAAAGACAGAAAGAGACCTCTAAAGGTACTAGGGTGGGGGCTGGTCAGAAGCCAGGATGGAAGGTCTATGAGTCTTAAGAGACAGCAGCAGCAGAAGCAGGAATTCTCAGCACTTAAGGAATGGAAAGGGGACTGAATACCCAGTCAGAAAGAGAGTCCGTGGGACCCCTGTGCTAGCACTGGGTACAGGATCAGGTGCCATTTGGCAACTTTATCATTCATTATCCACAATTCCAAGGTGAAGAGAAGTGATTGTGGTTGCAAGGGATCAAAAGCCCTACCTGGATAGACACCAGAGTGCAGACCAAGAGGGCAGTGACCAGAATTCTCCCTGGACCATACCACTTTAGAAGTATATGAAAACTTACAGGTCCCCAGACATAGCTGTGAAAGCAAAAAGATATACAAGTTATATCAGGCCAGACATACTTCCCACCCCCAAGGTCTAATATAAACTCCAAAGTAAAGAAATAAGCTGACGGAAAGAATCTGATTATTGAAAGCAGCTATGGTGACAAAGAAGTTCATGACACAAACTTTAAAAAAAAGACAATGACTTAAATACATCTATATGAAAAACTTGTGATTGGACACAAGTTCAACAAGAACTCTAAAAAGAGTTAAAGAAAGATTTCTTTTAAAGAGCAAAAAATAATTTAATCAAATAAGAACACAGTAGAAAAATTGGTTGAAATGAGAACAATGCAAGAAAACTATAAAAAGAAAATTAATGGCTTGGTAAAAGAGGCACCAAAAGTACTAAAGAAAATAACTCCTTACAAATCAGAATTATACCAGTGGCAAAAGAAGTAGAAAAGTTCACTGAAGAAAATAATCCTTTAAAAATTAGAATTGGTCAAGTGGGAGCTATAACTCCATGAGACATCAAGAAACAACAAAACAAAGTCAAAAGACTAAAAAAATAGAAGAAAATGTTAAATATCTCATAGGAAAAACAATTAAACTGGAAAATAGATCAAGGACAGATCATTTAAGAATTATTGGACTCCCTGAAATCCATGATCAAAAAACCCATGTAGATATCATATTTCAAGAAATTTTAAGGAAAATTGTCTAGATATCTCAGAACCAGAGGGCCAAGTAGAAATCAAGAGAATCTGCTGATCACCTCCTGAAAGAGATCTCAAAAATGAAAACCTCCAGAAATGCTATTCCAGAGCTTTCAGGTCAAGGAGAAAACGCTGCAACCATCCAAAAAGAAATAACTCACAAAGATCATACATTATAACCAGGCTGGATTTATACTAGGAATGCAGGGCTGATTCAATATTAGAAATATTACAAGCATAATTGATTATATAAATAATAAACAACAACAAAATAATCAATAGCATAGAAAAAAGTCTTTGACAAAATACAATACCCATTCCTATTTTAAAAAAAAAGTTAGAAAGTATAGGAATAAATGGAGATTTTCTTAAAATGGCAAGTATTATCTATCTAAAACCAAGAGCAAGCATCATCTGTAATGGGGATAAACTAGAAGCCTTTTCAATAAGATTAGAGATAAAGCAAGGATACCCATTATCAATATTATTATTCAATATTTTACTAGAATTGTTAGCTATAGCAATAAGGCAGGAAAAATAAATTAAAAGAAAAAGCATTGGCAATGAAGAAACAAAATTATCATTCTTCATAGATAGTATGATGGTAGATTTAAAGAATCCTAGAGAGTCAATGACAAAAAAGTATTGTCAAGATAATTGATAACTTTAACAAAGTTACAGGATACAAAATAAACCCCCAAAATCTTTAAAATTTCTATATAGTACCAACAAACTCCAGCTGGAAGATAGAAAGAGAAATCTAATTTAAAATAGTTGCAGACAATATAAAATACTTGGGATTCTACTTGCCAATACACACACAGAACTTATATGAAGCATTCTTCCCACAAATAAAGACAAATTTAAATAACTGGAGAAATATTAATTGCTCATGTGTAGACTGAGAAAACAAAATAAAAATGACAATGCTAGCTAAATTCATTTATGTATTGAGTGCCATTCCTATCAAGTTACCAAAGAATTCCTTTATATAGGTAGAAAAAAATAATAAAATTCATCTGAAAGAAAAAAAGGTCAAGAATATCAAGGGAATCAGTGAAAAAAATGACAAGAAAGAGGGGATAGCAGTACCAAATCTCAGATTATACTACAGAGAGGGAATCATCAAAACAACTTGGTACTGGATGAGAAATAGAGTCTATTAGAAATAGAAATAGAATCCATTCAATGGAATAGATTAGGTGCACAAAATACAAAAGCAAGTGACCATTGTAATCTGGTATTTCATAAACCCAAAGATCAAAGGCAATCACTCAATGTTTGACAAAAACTGCTAGGAAAAATGGAAAGGAGTCTGGTAGAAACCAGGCAAAGACCAACATCTCACACACATACCACAATAATTCAAAAAGGATACATGATTTAAAATTTAAAGAACTCTAAAGTACCACCTCATAACCATCAGAGCAGCAAAGATGACAGCAAATGAAGATGACAAATGTTAGATGGAACAAGGGAAAATGGATACACCAATGTACTGTTAAGTGAATTAGTTCAACCATTCTAGAGAGCAATTTGAACTATGCTCAAAGAACTATAAAAGTGTTCATACTCTTTGACCCAGCGATATCACTACTAGTTCTATACCCCAAGGAGATCAAAGAAAAAGAAAAATGACCCACAGGTAAGAAAAATATTTATAGCAGCTCTTTTTTGTGGTGGCAAAGAATTGGGAATTGAGGGTCTGCCCATCAATTGGGGAATTACTGAAGAAGCTATGATATATGATTATGATGGACATCATTCTTCCATAAAAAATGATGAAGGAAATGGCCTCAGAAAAACCTGGGAAGATTTATATGAATTGTTGCAAAATGAAGTGAGTGAAACCAGGAGAACAATATACATAGTAACAACAACAACAATTAACTGTGAAAGATTAATAACTCTAATCAATACAATGATCCACCACAACTCCAAAGGACTCATAATGCAAAATGTTACTCGTCTCCAGAGAGAGAACTGAAGGACTCAGGGTACAAATTGAAGTATTTTTCTTGCTTTTTTTCCTAGAACATGGCTAATATAGAAATAATAGCTTCATATGTGTAATGGATATTTCTTACCTTTTTAATAGGTTAGGGTGGTGCTTGAGAAAGGTAGAAAATTTAGAACTGAAAATAAATAAAACCAAAACTCTTAACTTAATCCCTTCCTTTCTACTTTTCTTATTCTAGATTCTCCCCTATACATTCTATGATTCATCTACATTGACCTACTTGTTTTTTAGAGCCCACAATACTCCATCTCCTGTCTTCATGCCTTTGAACTGGCCGTCACCCATGCCTCTGTCCTCACCTCTGCCTCTTGGCATCCCTGGGTGCCTTCAAGATTCAGTTCCAATTCATCTTTAACAGGAAGCCTTTCCAGATCTCCCCCAGTTGTTAATGCCTTCCTCTCTGATAGAACTTTTCATATAATTCAGTAAATGCTTTACACGTACCTGGGTGTTTACATGTTATCTTCTCCCATTAGTAATCTTCTTGAGGATAGGAACAATTTTTGCCTTTCCTAGTATCCTCAGCATTTTGCATAGCTCCAGGCTCACAGTGAGTACTTCATAAATGTTTGTTGACTGTCTGACTGTCTGACTGATTTAATCTCTCTGGGCCTGAAGTTTTTCAACTGTAAAATGAGAGGGTTGAATGAGATGACCTTTGAGGTCTTTTCCAGCTCAAGATTTATGATCCTTTGATTCATGAATATGTTAAAACATTCCCCTAAGATAGAAAGGACCTGGACCTGGTACCACTGAAGCCATGGAAACCATGTTGATCCCTTGGCCTCATTTGCATTCTCTTCTCCCATCCATGACACCCATGAGCCCTAATTCCAGGGGTAGCAATTCCAAACTAACAGGTGGAATTCTAAGGTGCCTTATAGTAAAGAACCAAAGAACCATCTCATAAACATAGAAACTGATATAGGAAAGGCACTTAAGGGACCACCCTGTCCAGCTCCTACATACCCCCTCCACACCCACACCCCCACATACCATATACATACATATACAAGGTATTTCACAGATAAGGAAACTAAGGTCCTGGAATAGAAGGTAGGCTGTCCAAGATGACCCAGTGATGAACAGCAGTCAACACAGCAGCCCAGGTCCCCTGACTCCCAGGTCAGTGCTCTCCACCTCCCACCAGGATCATTTCCATTACAATTTTTGAAAAAGCTGGTGGCCTATAAAGTCAAAGGAATAAAAAGCCATCCCTGCTGAGGGGGTTCTTAGAAGGAGGGGAAGTCAGAAAAGCATGTCAGGGGTAATTCCCTCATGGAGAAAAGAAAGACTATAAAGCAACTCAAACCCCTTAGCCTGACGCTTGGATAGAGCTTCTGAAATAAGACAAACTCCTGAGAAAGTTATAAACACACAAATCCAGGCAGCAAGCAATAATTCTTTAGGCTACATCTGTCAGATGCATTATTTATAAGGCTGAGAACACACTTCTTGTATTTCTTCTGGTTGTTCAATAAAAATAATAAGGCAAACAATGAGATTCATAAAGCTCTGCTTTCTATTCCCAGCCCACTCATCCCAGCTCCTACCCAATGTCTTCCCTTCGCCGGTAGCCTCCTCTTCAGGGAAAGCTCTGCTTGACCGGGCCATTTCAGATGTACCTTGCCAATTATAGAGCCATAGGTCTAGAAGGGAAACCCTTCATTTACAGGAAGAAACTGAGGCCCATACAAGCATATTAGTGGTATTAACCCAAATCTTCTGAGTCCCAGCTCTTTCTACCCCACTAATATACTTCCCTAAAGGCATTTGCTTTGGTGGCAGTGGGATCTGAATTTACCTAATCCAGTTCCTGTAGGCAGCTAGGTGGCTCAGTGGATAGAGTGGATAGGGCCTGGGATCAGGAAGACCTGAATTCAATTCTGGTCTCAGATACTTACTGAGTGACCCTGGGCAAGTCACTTAACCTCTGTTTGCCTCAATCCACTAGAGAAGGAAATGACAAACTACTGCAGTGTCTTTGCCAAGAAAACCCCAAATGGGGTCACAGAGAGTTGAACACTACTGAAAAAATAACTGAACAACAAACTTCACATCCCATGATACTTGAGGCCCTGAGAAGAAAATTCCACTTCCCAAAAGGTGGGATATCTGACCACAGAGTGATGGTATCCCAAGGTAAGGACTCTGCTCGGCAGAAAGTACTCTAAGATGAACCATCCAGAGGTGAAGCATGGAGATGAAAGATGCAAGTCATGGACTGCAGTGGGAACAGGGAGACAGAGAACATATAGGAAGCAGGATGTGCCTGCTGTCCCTAAACCCAGGAATCCCTGCAGAATTTTGATGACCAGAGAGGCATCAGTTCATCCCAGCCTGACCCAAAAACTTCTGAGGCAGAGGACATTAGACCCCAAGATTTGACTTCTGGGGCATGAGTTCAGAGACAATTGCATCCCTTTACTCATATGATAAAATGATTAGTGGAGGTTATGTCAGAATTCAATTACAATCCTTCTAGAGCAGTGGTTCTCAACCTCCCTAATGCTGCAACCCCTTAATATTCATATGTGGGCATATCTACATGTGTGCAGACCCGCCTGGAGACTGATAGGGGAGCCCTGTCTTGATTCCTAAGATCATTGGAAATATGTGTTTTCCGATGGTCTTAGGAGACCCCTGTGACCCCTGTGAAAAGGTCATTTAACCCCCAAAGGGGTCACAACCCACAGATTGAGAACCACTGCTCTAGGGCCTGCCAGGTACTTCTCCTATTTGTGTACATGGGCAGAAAACCATTCTAACACTTAAGATCAAAGAATCATTCATTTAGGACCTTCCACCCACTCATTTTATAGATAAGGACACTGAGACCCAGAGAGGGGAGGTGATATGGCCCAGGTCACAAAGGCAGTGAATGGCAAAACCAGGATTCCAATTCAGGTCTCATGATTTCAAGAGCAACATCACCTCTTGTTATTTACATAGTTTTATGTTTTGATTAGATGACAGGCTACTGGGCTTGTAATTCTTGAATAGATAGCTTTGCATTTGGGGGGACTCAGGACTGTGATTTGCATTACCAATTAGGCAAAACTGCCATCACACACCTAGGAAAAAGTATCACAGTTTCCCAGAACCAGAACCCAGGGTACTGCAGCTCTGCTTTCAGTTGAAAAGGCAGAAATTACATCTAATCCAAATTAGATTAGACAGCAGGGATCATAATACAGTTGGTGCTTAATGAGTAGGAGTTGAATAAGGATCCTGAGTCTCTTCAAAAAAGAATATTGCCAATCCACAAATCAGATTAGTGAAGAAGGAGGTCCACCCTGGCAATCTGCTGATCTCGTCTCCTTTTTAACCTCCCGGCAGGGCTCACTTAACCTTCACCTGCAAATTTAAACCCCAGCACTTGACTGGGAAATGTGAAAACTTCCTGCTGATGACTCATAGGCCTAAGATCAAGTCCGTTTTTTATGCTGTCACTTTGACTTTGAATCCTGGTTTGCTCAAGGACAAACAAGTCCCAGGTGCTCTGACTCTAGATTCAACCCTTTCCAACCTACCATGCTGCCCCATCATATCTACCCATCCCAAGTCTAACCTGTGCTGCCACTGACCAAAGTCTGACTATTATACCCAATGCCCTTTTCTTTTGCCCCTCTCTGTCTACCAACACATTTAGAGGTAAACTGTGTTGAATTCACCTCCACCCCAGTAGTGGGGTTTTGTGTACTGATTCATAACACATAACTGAAGTAAACTAATGGCTTTGGCTATCAAGGAGGGCTCATTTTTAGTCTTAGAATTCTCAGCTTGTTGAATGAATGAACAAGAAAGAATTCAACTGCTTACTATGTAGTTAACAGGGCATCTACCAGGTGGTACATGGAAAAGAGCACCAGGTCTGAAGTGAGGAAGACTCATCTTCCTGAGTTCAAATCCAGCCTTAGATATTTAATAGCTGTGTGACCCCAGGAAAGTCACTTAACCCTGTTTGCCTCAGTTTCCTCATCTGTATCAAAGGAAATGGCAAACCACTCTAGTATTTTTGCCAAGAAAACCCCAAATGGGGTCACAGAGTCAGACACTGAAACAACTCAACAATAACAACAACAAAAGTGTAGTTAACAGTTAATAGATGTTTCATTATTGTGTTAAGGACTAGGGATGCAAAAACAAGCAAGCATAATAGTCCCTGCCCTCAGCTAGCTTATGTTCTAATAATGAGGGGAAGCAACACAGAAAGAAAAGCCAGGAGGGGAGAAGCTTTGTGTGTATAATATGGTTTGGAAATGATTTGGAGGCCTGGTTCCAGACAAGATAAATCTAAAATTCACCTACTAGAGGCCAGGCAGGGACAGAGTTAATCCTTGCAATAAGAACTCGGGTTCAGGCCCCAGAATCCTAACCACCTGGGTTAGCATCCAAACCAAGGTCCTTACTAGCTGTGCAACCCTGGATAAATCAATTAACTCCTCTCAACTTTAGTCTCCCTGTCTGTGATACAAAGGGAGTACCCTTCTTTCACAAAGTTGCTGCCAGGATCAAATGAGATAATGTGTGTGAAGTGCTTTGCAAACGTCAAACAACTATGTAAAGGTCATTATCCTCACACTCATTCTCCTCTGTACAGCAGCCCCAGCTTTGAAGGTTAAATGGACCAGAAGATAATTCTTGCTATGAAACTTGCTGTTCTCCTTACAGCCTGAGAGGAGCCCAAACCAGTGAATTCAGGGATCCCAGAGTCAACTGTACAAACATGGGAAGACTGAAGAGTCTAGTCCTAGTCCCTCCCTCCCTTGCCCACCTTGTCAGAAAGCAGCCAGTACTATGCTTCTGCAGATCATGAGATTATAGATTTGGAGGCAGAGGCAGAAGGGACCTAAGAGGCCATGAAGTCTAGGCTCCTCATTCATAGATGAGAAATCTATGGCCCAGAGATATTAAGTGAATTACACAGTCTCATAACTTGCATCTAAGGTGGAAATTCCAAGGCAGGTCTTCCTGATTCCAAGTCCAGCAGGCAGGCAGTCATTAGCCTTTATTAAGAGTCTGCTTTGGGCCAAGATGGTGGCATAGAAGCAGCAAAGTGCCGCAGCTCCCACACAACCACCCTGAAAACCCACAAAATGGGACTCTAAACAAATTTTTGAGCTCCAAAACTCTCCAAAATACAGAAAACACATCTGTTGCTACAGGCAGCTCAGTAGGTGGGGCTCTTCACAGCAGTCTGGGAGTCGTGGCCGGCCCAGCCCAAAACCCTGGCCTGGCCAGGCCCTGGGACAGTCTAGCGGAGCCGAGTCTATAGGAGAGCAGATTGGCTGCACTGGAGGCACAGTTACTACATTTATCAGGCCAGAAATAAAAAAAAGGCAAAGAGAAAGGTCGGTGGGTTTTGCTAAATTTGGGGGAGAAGAGCGATCCAGCTGAACTGCTCCCAGGGCAAGGAAGCAGCAGGAGGCGGCTGTGGCAGCAATAACAACTGAAAGCAGCAGCAGCCTCCACTGGGCTGCTTCAGAGCCCCCGGCGTGTGGATAGCAGAGGGGCTGAGGCAATCAATCAGGACCAAGGGCTCTTGCGTTGAGCGGCCTGGATCTGGATCATGGTCTTGAGTGGTGATCCTAGGGTGTACTTTCAGTGAGCCAAAGTGGGGAGGGGAGGCCTGCAGCACCCCACTAATAGCTCTGGCAGCTGTGAAGGCCCCAGCAATTTGGGACAGAGCTTCACCCCTCCCCCAGGAAGCAGAGTGCCACAGAGCTAAAAAACCAAGCAATTAATAGACTGGCCAATGTGAGGAAAAGGAAGCAAAGTAAGAATAGCAATAAAACTCTAGAATCCTTTTTTGTGGACAAAAAGGATCAAAGCATGGAGCAGGAGGAAAACAACACAGTCAGAACTCCCACACCAAACACTTCCAAGACACTGGAAGAATGCCTACTTATTAGCTATGGATTGACTTAGGAAGGACTTTGAAAACCAAATAAGAGAAATAGAGGAAAAATTGGAAAGAGAAATGAGAATGATGAGAGAAAGTCATGAAAAGA
>JAQQSW010021768.1:0-10597 GCA_028646575.1 Pseudocheirus occidentalis
CTTTAGACTTGTGAAAGTCATTGAGTTCTGTTTTACAGATATGGAAACTGAGGCCCAGAGAGGTTTAAAAATCTCTTAACGGTTATTTTTTGTTTTTTATTTTTCTGACTGTGAGGGAAATATTAAGTGAGAGAAGAAACTTGTCATGATATATCATTCAGTTCAGTTGTTTTTCAGCTGTGCCTGACCCTTTGTGACTCCTATTGAAGTTTTCTTGGCAAAGATATTGGAGTGGTTTGCCATTTCTTCAGCTCATTTGGCAGATGAGGTAACTGACACAAACAGGGTTACGTGAATTGCCCAGGGTCACATAGCTAGTTACTGAGGCCAGATTTGAACTCCAGAAGAGGAGTCTTCCTGACTCCAGGCCTGGTCCTCTATCCACTGTATGTCATGATATATATTCCTTTCTACCTCGTTTTCTCTGCTAAATGCTGCATATTAGTGCTGTACACCAGTTGAAATTAGTTGTAAAGAGAATGAGGAAGTGATGGGGTATTTTAGACTTATCTTTTGAACATATGGTTTTCCCATTTTGCCTTTGAAAAGTACCTTTTATTAATTTTCTGTTAGCTTTTGGCTGGGCATTCTCATGCATTTTCCTCTTCCTTACCTATTTCCCTCTCAACCTCCCACTTGTGTGTATGGGGTGTGGAGAGAGCCATTCCAGTAAAAGAGAAAGGAAGCCAAAGATAACATGGTACAGTGGAAGGACCACCCGTTGGCTTTGGAGTCTGAGTACCTGGATTGAGATCTCAGATCTCAGATCTAGAAGCTTCTCCTTCCCTCTCACACCTACTCCAAGTTTCCTTATCTGTAAAAGGAGTGGGTTGGATCAGATGACTTTGGAGATTCTAACTTAGTATCTTGGGTCCTCTATTGATACCAGAGTATTAAACTTGCTAGTAATTTGTAGATCCCAGGACTGTATCAGTCCTGGAATCACAGGAAGCGCTCTTTGAGCCTAGAATTGCAGTTATAGAAAGCACCTAGAGTCCTAGGCTCGTAGATTTCTATCAGGAATGGACCTTGGAAGTCCTCTCATTTTCTATATGAGAAAAAAAGAAACCCACCTTCCCTAGGTAGTACTAGAGGTGACTTTTGAACCCCGACCTTCTAATTACCAAGCCGCTGGTGTTTTCATTATATCACACTGCCTATCTGGTTTACAACCCTTTCCTTTTAATAATAAACTGAACTTTAGAGAAGTTTGAACTGTTTTGAATGACTCATGCAAGGGTATATATAATACATTTGTGACAACTTAGACTAGAACCTAATTAGAAGTCTCATTTTGGGGAACTCCAGTTCTTAAAACTGCTTGTATTTGTGGTACTTTTTTTTTTCAACGGATGAGAGCTCTGAAAATCATTCAGATCTGTTTTCATTTCCTGTGATTTCAGGAAGTTCATTTTATGGTGTGTGTGAAAAGAGAGGATACAGTGCTCGAAAACGGAAAGCCATTTTCATACTAGAATGGAGAATTTTGAGGGGAACTAGTTCACTTGATATTGGTGAGAAAAAGCTGAAATAGTGATGCAAGGGAACCTTGGAGGTGAGAAGAAATGGGAAGTCCATGAAAAAGAGGAATTTGTTTTAGAAATATGTGAGATGACATGGCCAACACTGAGGAGGGGGAAGAGGAAGGCCATCATAGTCAGTTGTTTATACAGGCATTTTTAGTTCAAGATGAGAATTAAGACAGAAAAGGAGTTATTTATGAGGATTGTGGTTTATTTGGGCCACATTTCATGTGTCGTAATAGCATACTGTTACTACATACTCCTACAGCCAAATTCTGAACTGTTCAGTGGTTCTTTCTTTGACCACTCCAACCCATGATAATCCTGTCCACTGAATACCACCCTGACTAATGCCGGTCCTTCAGTAGGGAGTCATATTCTATTTGTGATGCATCCCTTAATTTTGCTATTGTTTTGTGTGCGTATGTCTAGCAAGCATCTTTTTTTCCCTCCCACTAGATGATAAGCTACTTGAGGGTAGGGAGTAAAAATTAGACTTGTCCTTGTTCCTCATGTGGAAGAAATTACAATGAATTACAGTTATCCCTTCAACATTATGGGGCATGGCACCCCTATGACCAGGAAAATCCACGTAAATTTTTTTGACCCTTCCTTTGTTCCAGAAGTCTAAATTATTATGGTACTAAAAGATAAAACATGTTCATATTATACAATACTTGCCATATATTTTATGCATTTTGGAGTTTCTAAACTTTTCCATGTTGTCTGTGGCATCTGCAAAACTCCCCCTAAATTCCCATTTAATTTCTTAGGTCAACTAATGATATATTAGAACTGTGATGGGGAAAGTTGCGATATGGAGGGGACAACTATTATTTGTTACATGAATGGTAGTTTGTGTTCTAGTAAGAACAAGAGGTTGAGGAATAGTATGGTACTGCTCACTTGGGAGTGAGCATAGCTGAGCTTCCAGGCGCTTGGAAAAAGTCATCGTATTGCTTCTCCTGCTTTCTGTTTACCCTTCTGTAAAATGAGGGTATAGGCAAGATGAACTTTTGAGTTTTTCCTTCTAGCTCTGATCTTCTGTGATTCTTTTATTTAGTCTTCTAATATTTTCACCTGCCTGTGGCAAAAATGAGATAAAATTTCTCCAAATCACATAGTTGGAAGGGAACCTCAAGAGAGAAGATCCAGCCACCCATTTCCTTTAGACAGATAAAAACTGAGACCTGAGAGAGTTTTCTTCAGAGATGAAAAATCCATCAATTTATGTTGATAGGTCCTTCCAGTGTTTGAGCTCCCTAGAAGCCAGGGAATTCTGAACTCTTTTTTTTTTCTGTCCAACTGCAGTTTCATCTTAACCATTGTCCTTTTGTATTTGCTTGGGCTTCTGAAATCATCTCGCTTATAAAAATCCTACACATGCTAAGACATTAATAGGATCCACCTCTTAAACTTCATTTTAGTTCTCTTACTAGTAAATCAGGATCTTCCAGTAAAATGTCTAAGCTACTAGTTGCATGTGACCTTTCTCTTATTATTTCATTTGAGTGTTGTAGTTTAATTAACTTGTTTCCTCATATCCAAATTATTCCTCATTTTGCCAGACCTGCTAGCAGGGAAGAGAAGGGGAGCTGGTGGGGGAATCAATTCTTCATTTAACCTAGAGATTTTGCTGTCGGCACCTCCAAACAGTCTTCTTATTCTGACCACTTTATCACCTTTAGTAATTTCAAAGTTCCAAGTAATTTTTAGTACAGGAAAGCCTTTCTGTTTGCTTGTCTAAGCAACAACTCATGAAATTCTATGTTAGAAAATTCATTCACATAAATACAAAATCAGGGGAAAAAATTGCTTCTCATTAAAAGATTGGGAAACTTTCCTTTAGTCTCCGTGCTTACCCCTTTAACTTTTTATCACAGAAGCCATCTGGTCCTTTTCCTAATTATCTTCGTAGCACTTCGAAATATCTTTCTCTTCCATTTGCCTTTAGAAAAAAATGCACTGATCACTGTTGTAGTGGACTACTTCAGGGGTGGAGAGATGCAGACCAAAACGACTGCATGCTGACCCTCCAGTGCCCTTTTCCACTTAATATAAACCAGGACTGTTGTTGGCTTTTTTCCAGGTGGCTTCTGCTTCTGATTCGCACTCAGCTTGTGGTCAGCTGTAGAATCTTAGTGTCTTTGCAGAGGGGGAAGGGACCTTAGATATCTTTGTGGTAACAGTGAATGGAGTCAGAAGAAAGACATGAGTTCCTAGGACAGCTTTATCTCATTACTTAGGCGACCTTGAATGACTCACTGCCCTTCTCTGGGCCTCAGTTTCTTCATCTATAAAAAATGAAGGGCTGGGACTAGATGGTTTTTGAGGTCTCATTCACCCCCTTTACTTCTGTGTTTCTCTGGTTGTTAGTCCAGTAACCCTTTGACCTGCGGAAAGTTACATAGCAAGCCAAAAGACAACCAAGGAGTCACTTTTGTATTATACTACATATACTGTCTCTTATTTTTAGGTTGTCCTTAGTGTTTATGTGTATTCCTCTCAAAACTTCTAAAGATGCTCATAATCAGAGTGCTTCTATTTTAGACATATAGAAATATTTGAATAAGAATGCTGTTGAAATAGGAGTCCTAATTAATTTTTCCAAAATAAAACCAATGACAATTTATTGCCATAGAGTTCACACCAAATGCAATATGATACCCTTATTTAATCTTTCCACGAAAAGGCAGTGCTAACCTGGTTACGTCAGATTTTGTGCTTTATGCATTTTGTTAGGTCTCTTGTAGGAAGAGAGTACGCAGTTGTGACCCATATTACCACTGATCTTTGAAAAACTGCCAAATAGTAGCTCAACAATGAGGAAGAGGGGGACCCAAAACCAGAAGACTTCAAATTAGGAAGTGGATCTAGAAATGTTTATACTTTAACAAAAAGTATCAGCAGCTTCCGTGGTTCCACAAGTTTTTTTTTTAATAAAATATATTGTCATATTGACTACATTTACATTTCTTCAAGGTAAAATGCCTTAAAAAGAAGCTGATGTTGAAATCAGATATTTTAAGTATGTTTTTGATGTCTAATGAACTTTACTGAGTTTGTGTGTAAGACTGTGAATTTGGAAATTAAAATAGAAAATAAAATGATTTCTTTTTGTCTTCTCCAGAATTGTAGGGTTGCTATCTGTACCCTATTAAATTTAATCCCCTCCTTAGAACATTGTTACTCTAATTTGGCATTTTGAATTTCATGTCTATTTTTAGAATTAGCAATGTCATTTTTATCAGCTGTGTTTCTTTAACCTATGAGTAAATTCTGAATGAAAAAATAAGTGACATTTATACAGTAATTTCATGCTTGGAATCCTGTCTGTCCTTTCTTTACCTGTTGGAATCCCTAGCTTAATAGGGGTCCAACTGAACTGTCATCTGTAGGAGATTTTTCCAGATGTCTCTTCAGTTCTTACTATGTCCTCCACCTCATCCCTCAATTACTTCATATATCCTGTGTACTTTATATAATAATAATGATAATAAATAATAACTAGTATTTTATATAATGCTTTGAAGTACATTACAAACATTATCTATTTTTATCCTGATGATAACCCTGGGAAGTAGGTGCTATTGTTAACTTCATTTTACAGGTCAGGAAATAGAGGCAGGTAAAGGTTAAGTCACTTGGTCAGGTCTTGCCCATTTATAGCTAGCAAATGTGTTAGTCTGGATTTTGAACTCCAGTCTTTCAGATTTCAGATTCAATATTCTATCCACTGTTTTACCTAGCTGGGGTATATTACTGACATTCTGTGTATACATTGCTTCTTAGCAGTAGAATATTTCTGTTTGTTGCCTCAGCATCCCCTTCCCCCTCATATATAAGGGCTTAATAATTGAATTCAACTAAAAATATTTTAAAATGCCAACAGATACTGTATTAAGATATTGTATTAATGGATACAAGTTAAATTGATTGAACACTTGAATTGGTTTAATATTTACGGAAAGCTATAAATTATTTCATTTAACCCTGAAATTCACATTTTATTTCAAATAACATTTTTTTCTCTACTACTTCCATTAAAAAGAAAGAAAAACTTTGGGATAAATAAAAAATAAATAAAATAAAATAAAAAACTTCGGGATAAATAAAAAAATAAATAAATTTTCTCAAAGCAAATTCTCATAGTGCTCATATCCAAAAATGTATGCCCCTCTGCACTTTGAGTCCATCGTTTTTCTGGTGGGAGGTGGGTAGCATGATTCATTATTAGTTCTCTGGAATTATGATTGGTCAGTGTTCTTTCAAAGATCTTCCAGAGTTATTTGTCTTAACAGTGTTGTTGCATAATTCTGATTTTTGCTTACTTCATTTTGCGTTAGTTGACATAAATCTTCCCAGTTTCTTTGAACCTCTTTGTCTTTATTTATAGCACAATAGTATTCCATTACATTCATATAATATGTTTAGCCAGTTCCTTGAGTTAACTCCTCCCATGAGCTTACATATACGTATACACACATGCCTTTACATAAATGTAAAGGCATGTGTGTATATTTGTGTATACATACACATATACATGCACAGAGAGAAGAGTTTTACAAACCTTTAGGTATTATATAAATGCTGGCATCATCATCATCATTGGGCTACATTCTTTTGCCACTACAGAAAGGATTGTTATAAATATTTTCATACATTTAGTTCTTATCTCCTTATGGATATCTCATTTCATCTTAATCCTGTGACGTACATAGTTCAAATATTATCACCCCCATTTTACAAAAAGGAAGAAGATAGAAATGAACTAGGATCAGCTATTAATCAGAACTAAAATTTGACTCTAGATGCAGCAACTAACCAGCCACTCCCCCTCCCTCCCACCCCCATTTATACCTAGGCTATCATTGCTTGCTCTTCAGATCAGCTGTTCTTGGGTTCCCTGCTTTGTTGACTTGTCTTATATTGTTTGTATACCCCCTTGGACTTAAGGCAGTCTTCTGTATATAACAAAGGCTTGTTTGTCTTTTTTTTTTATTCCCTTTATCTAGCGGTAATATGGTCAAGACCATATCTGTTAATCAGGGTATTCTGTGGGAGGGTACTCCACAAATCAAAATAGACTTGACGTTACTGTGTTCTTTTGGACTGTCCCTCTTACTTAGAAGGAGATTGTTTGCTTGGTACAGTTTTCCATGTTGACTGCTACACAATGTCTCATGCTTTCTAGAGGACACTTGAGACAGCCTCTTGTAAGAGAAAGACCCATGAACTTGAAGTCAGAAGACACCTCAGGCTAGTAGTTACTGGTGCCATGACCCTGACAAGCCCTTAAGCTCTTTAGTCTCAGATTCCTTTTCTGTAAAGTAGTCCCTCATCTGTAAAATCATGCCCATTGGAAAGTGGACCTGATCACACCTCTTTAACCTAGTTTATGTGCCTGTTGAGAGAATCAAAGGAAATACATTTGGGAAAAATCCTTCCCAAAACTACATATCAACCAAAGGTTATCAGTAGCTTCAGTGATTATGAAAGTTTTTAAAAAATAAAATAGATTGTCATATTGACCACATTTACATTTCTCCAAGGTAAAATGTCTTTAATAGAACTTGACATTGAAATCAGATGTCGTTACTTTATTTTTTATGTCTAATCAACTTTTACTAAATATGTATGTTAGACTATGATTTTGGAAATGAAAATTGAAAATAAAATGCTTTTCCTCTTCTCCAAAATAGTAGGGTTGTTATCCTTAACCCTATTAAATTTATGCAGTTATTAAGCTGAATTTGGCTTCCAGAAAGTGTACATAAGCTCACCAAGTTCTGTAGATGGTGAAATTGTAATGGTGGACACATAATATCCCATTTTGTGCTTTAAAAGTTTGTGTCAGTTTTACGCTATGTGCGAATTGAGTCAATGTAGAGATTGGTCATAGTTGACTGGCCAAAAAGTTGGTTTCTTTTTTGGTCTAGAATCGTATATTTAACTCTACCTAATAATAAGGTGTGACACCTCTTTGTCTTGTGTTTATTTATAAATTTTTGCCATAATTTTTTTTGTATCAATACTCCTCATAAAAAAATGAAAGTTTTAGGGACAAAGAAGTCCTACTGTATACAAAGTGTTGTGCAGCTAGGTGTCCTGGGACAAAAAGGACTTGTTCCCTGCTTTCAGGAAGTTTACCTGATTTATTCTGAGGTCTTTCATTGATATGCTTTGCTTTAGCAAATACGCTATGCTATGGAGAAGGTATTCTGAGTATAGTGAATTTCTACAGGCTTGTTCTTTGTAATCCTAATGAATTGGATTCCTTGGTATCAAAATTAAATGTGGTCACTGGTGAAATCACATCATATCACAAATGATCACTGTTTTTTGAGTACTTCTAGGCACTGTTCCATTGCATTCCTTCATTTGGATAGTTTATCTTCCTTCTTCTCTAAGATTTAGTTTGTACAGTGTAGTACTTTATCAAGAAATAAGAATATTTCTTTGTGGCTTGGTTTTCAGTACTCCAAGTATTTTTTGTTGTACTGGAATTCAAAGACTATTTTAATCTTGTCCAGAAACCAAAAGAAGAGAAAATCCTCATAATGCCGACTGACTCCCACTTTTCCTTCCTCTACTTCTCTCTTCAAACTATTAATAGTTTTGTTTTCAGCAGCACTCTTTCCCTCCTTTATTACTCCCCCCCAATTAATGACAAATCTTTTCCCAAGTGACTATTGAAATTAGTAGACAGAATAATTATACTCCTGTGTATATGGAGTTCCTTTTCCCAAGGAACTTAACACCTAAACTTCATTCCTTCAAGGAAATGCTCACTATGTGCTTAGTACCTCCTTATAAATTTTGAAATGATATTATAAAAGAGGCCTGGATGTCTTGGTTATTTCCTACGGGCAATTTTTCTGTGGTGACTTGCAGTCGTTTTTAATATAATCTTACTTCGTGAATTTATTTAACAAAATTATCTATAAAGATGATTTCTCATTTGTTCTCTGGTTTTGTACAAATATATTAACAAGATCAGAGGTCTAAAGTCAGGAGGGACCTTCAGCCATCTAGGCCAATCAGAGGAAGAAGCTGAGGACCGTGAGTCGCAGGTAATAAGCATCCACTTAAGGTGCAGTTAGCTGAGTGATTTGACACTCGGCAGCACTCTTTCTTGGGGCAGCTGTGTAGCTCAGTAGATAAGAGTACAGACCCTAGAATCAGGAGGTCCTGAACTCAGATCTGTCCTAAAGATCCTTACTAGCTGTGAGACCTTGGGCAAATCACTAAATCCTGTTTGCCTCACTTTCCTTATCTCTTAAAGTGAGCTGAAAAAGGAAATGGCAAACTATTCAGTGGGGTCACAAAGAGTTGGGCATGACAACCACTATGGTGGTCTTTCTACAGTACCTTGCCTGCTGTATTTTTGCTTTAGTGGTCTCCTGGGAATTTTGTACCTCCTATTTCGGTGGCACCTAACACTTAACAAAGTACCTTTCTTCATAACAAACTCTTTGGTGCCAGTACTATTTGATTGCATTTTATAGATGATGAAGCTAAAATTTAGAGAGTTCAAAGTAATTCTTGAATCTTCATTTTGAACTCAATTTTCCTTGAAAGACCTTGAGTTTGGCATTCTTTGCTTCGATATCTTGTCATCCAGCCAATCAAATTGGAAGGAACAGGTGTTAAAAATGCTTTACCCAGTTGTATCCACCATGATTTGTCAAGCAAGTTGAGATTTGGTAGTTGAGAAACATTAGTGAATTGTACTTCGAAGGTACAAATTCAGTTAAATTTATTTGAACAACAGTCAGCTATGTATAAAATACTGTGCTCGGTTCTCCGAACAGAAAGATGAAACTGAATGGACAGCTGGCCCTGGAATCAGGGAGACTTGAATTCAGATTTGGCTGCAGACACTTAGTAGCTGTGTGACCCAAGGACGCTCATGACTGTCCTCTGCTTCTTTTGTATACAATAGAAATAACAATAGCATTACCTCCCAGTGTAGTGGAAAGGATTAAATGAGATTACCTTTACAAAGCACTCTCCAAACCTTAAAACTCTATCAGAATGCTAGCTATTGTTATAACTTACTTAAATGTGTTTGACTTCTAAGAGAATGTAATCTCTTGTTTCCTTTTGTTGTTGTTGTTTTTAAATCCCAATGCCTGTTCAATGGTAGGCATGGTAGATATTTAATATAAATTCATTGAATGAGTTAATTTGAGCAAATAATATACACTATATTTTTAAAAAAGCAATGATTTTATTTTTAAAGGTAAATTTTATTTTCTCAATAACAATTTTTCTCTTCCTCTCACCCTTTCCTGAAAATAAGAAAAAAAAAGAAGAGAAAAAAGAAAACCTTTGTAACAAATATACATTTGTTTCAGTCTGCTCCTTTGAATACCTTCTCTGGCAGGAGTTAGGTAGTCCTAGTTAGTGGCATTGCTGGGTCAGAGGTTATGCAATAACTTTTGGGGCATATTCTCAAATTGTTTTCCATAATGATTGTGTCAACTCACAGCTCCACTCACAGCGAATTAATGAGTTTTAGACATTTAGCTTAGGGTTTTTTTTTTTTTCTTTTTGGAAGGGGGAAGGCAGGGCAGTTGGGGTTAAATGACTTGCCCAAGGTCATACAGCTAGTAGGTGGTAAGTATATGAGGCTGGATTTGAACTCAGGTCTTCCTGACTCCAGGCCAGTGCTTTATTCACTGTGCTGCCTAGCTGCCCCTAACATTTAGTTTTTAAGATCTAGTTTTAAAGAAAACCGAAAACAAACCAGTGTATAGCTATCAGATTTTGTTGTTCGGTCATTTAGTTTTGTCTGATTCTTCATGACTCCTTTGGGCTTTTCTTGGCAAAGATACTGGAGTGGTTTGCCATCTTCTCTAGCTCATTTTATAGATGAGGAA
Source organism: Pseudocheirus occidentalis (assembly GCA_028646575.1). Lineage (NCBI taxonomy): Eukaryota > Metazoa > Chordata > Mammalia > Diprotodontia > Pseudocheiridae > Pseudocheirus > Pseudocheirus occidentalis. The sequence continues at coordinate 10,409 of JAQQSW010021768.1, forward strand.
TTTAGGCAAGTGACTTATCCAGGGTCACATAGCTAGTAAGTGTCCAAGGCTGGATATGAACTCAGGTCTTCCTGATTCTGGGTCCAGTGCTACTTAGTTGCCTGTCAGATAGAAAAATAAATACAGGTAGATTAAATACCAGTGGAAATTTAGGGGAAAGCCTACCAAGTTAAAAAAAAAATAGACAAG
>JAQQSW010021769.1:0-10597 GCA_028646575.1 Pseudocheirus occidentalis
ACACAATATTCTCTCTGCTCTCTCCTGGTTTCATAAGATTATAAAGCAGTTTGAATTTTTTTTTGCCAAGGTGAAATTCTTTGCAGGATTATAGTTTTTACTTGAGCTCTTAAAGACTACAAAATGGTGTTTTTTTCCTACTATCAACCACATTCGGATTAGGAGTGTAAGTTTAAGTTTCCAGATACATTTGCCAAACAGGGAAATTGCATTAAAATATTTTAAGAAGCTACTTTTAAAGCATCACTACCCCTTCATCATTAATGCTTATTGCTCTTAAAATCAGTTGTAATGAATAGCTTTCCTAATTTGCTGTGGTATTCCACTGGAATTAAGTGCTGTGAGTTGCTTAGGATTTGTGATAGAAAGGAAAGAAAGTACTTGAAAGATGTTGGTTGCTAATGTAATATACAAAATTAACCATAATGATGCTGTTACAGATAGTTTCTTTAAATGTAACTTACGCATTTTTACCAGTAATCTTTTTTATGGATTGATAATGCCTTACTAACTAGAGGGATACAGCCACATCTTTGTATTTCTGGTTTTCAAACATTTAAAAGTAATTCTTAATTTTTTCATATTAATGTAACTGCCTTAACAGCAAATGCTAGTTTGCTTAAGTTGTTGTAATTAAATACTAATCATTTTCATAGGATAAATGTTTCATTATGCTAAGGGGCTCTTTTTCAGGACTTTCAAGACAAAAATGTATAATTTTTAGTAAACCAGTTGCTTTAAAATATTGTCTTTGCAAAAATAAATTGTTTATGTAATTGCTAGAAACTCATTTATGAGCTTATAGGCTCATTTTTAGTCCTTTTTTTCAACAAGTATTCGTTGTCCAGTGTAGACACAGTCTGACACTGAGTTACATTAAAATGGTCAAGAATGAAAATAAAACTTAAAAAAAAAATTTCTGTAAAACTGCAAAAGCTCAGCCTTTTGCCAGCTAGACTATAATTTTTCCCTAGCCTGTGCAAAGGATACTTACTATATATTTTATATTTCATAAGCTCTATGTTATAGGTTGGATTTATTACAGTTCTTTATTTAAGTGGCTTACATTTTGGTGGGGGGTTTTTTGCTTTTTTTTTTTTGGAGGGCAATTGGGGTTAAGTGACTTGCCCAAGGTCACACGACTGGGTTTCGTGTTAAGTGTCTGAGGCCAGATTTGAACTCAGGCCTTCCTGACTCCAGAGCTGGTGCTCTATTCACTCTATTCACTGTACCACCTAGCTTCCCCTGACTTACATTTTTTTTTTTTACCTTCCTATTTCTAGAAGTATTTTACTGCTAGCATTAGGTAGGAGTTATGTAGACAAATTGTTTCTGGATGCTAACATGTTCAGAATAGGACTCCTGCTTATTACAACAAATGCACAGTTTTTCTCCTGGAAGGTGTAGTTTCTGATAGCTTGATGGCTTAAGAAGATGAGTTTTGGAAGTATATAAAGTGTTCAAGTTTTTTTTAAGGTAAATAGTTTTCAGTTTTCTGATTTCCAACAGTTATTAAGTCTTTATAGGAGGTCAGATTAGTACAAATGTGGAAAAAAATTGTGTTTTAAAAATTATGATAGAAAAGGTGTGAGAAATACTGAGCACATGACAGATGTATGCACTTGTATTTCTCAACTGTATTTATTTATTATAACAGTTTCTCTCCAAATGGTTATGAAGGGAGAAAGGGGTGAAAGTGGGAGTCAGCAATAATTGAGCCCAAAAGAGAAAGTGAATTATTGGAACATCTTAAAAAATGAACAGAAGAGAAGGAAGTTCAGAAGGAGGTACAGAGAAGCAAGATAACTAACTTAATGTGCTTAATTTATGTGTATGCTTATTTTTAAAAACAAGCCATACCTAAATTGAACTTCATGGATTCACATCCAGTCTTCTTTGTTATTCATATTTTATATGTCCTTTTTTGTTTGTCAAGTGTAGAATGAAAAAATAAAAGAATCATTAAACTAAAACATTTTGAGATTCATTCATATTAAATGAATTTATGTAGGTCCGAGAAAAAAGCCCCACCTAACAAAGGACCTATGAATTTCATTCCCAGTTTTGTACATGCTTCTAGTAGAAAGAAAACAATGGGAGAAGATCCAGAAGTCCAAGGCAAGGCACCTCTTTCTCTCCCCAAGCAAGATACAAAGGATGTTCTTCTACTTAAACTTTTATAAAAAATAAATTTCCTTCATTTACCAGAAATCCTCATTAAGGTCTAAGTTAATTACAAAAAAACATACAAATAGTTGATTGTATATAGTAAAAAGGCAAAACCTGCTTTTAATGTCTGATTCAAAGACCCAAATTAGAATCATACAACTTAAGTACCTAAATGCTAGTCAGATTCATACATGATAAATCTGAGGTAACAAATGAGCTCAGTATTTCTCTTCCTGACGTTATTTTGAAAAAAATTTTTTTTCTCGTTAATACAAGAAAAACCTCATAGCAGTTGGAGCTGTCTAGAAGTGGAATGGCCTACCTTGGAGTTTCTCCCTCATCAGAGATCTTCAGAGACTCCTTTCACCTCTGAGATACCGTGGTACATTTATTATCATCTGCATGCCAGTTTACTTTTTGCAGGAGATATTTGCAGTTTCAACCAAATCAATACCAAGTATGAATTTATTCCCAGGTGAGCACTGACCTACACAGGCAGATTCTCTGTAGAGTCGTACACAAATGCCTTAGCTTTGTCCATCTTTGTCTTATGTGATGCTTCTAAAGCTTTCTCAGGTCTGTTGGGAGAACAAGGAGGCTTCCAGAAAGGATAGGCTTTTGGCTTGAGGTAGATGGGATGACAACAAACCAGAGGAAGGCAGAGGTGTTCCATTTTGGGTTATTTTCTCTGCCGAAGAGAATTACCTTTATACTGGAAATGACAGCACAAAAATAAATACCCAGGAATTGATACCCAATATAAGTGAAGAGATAGTGAGAGAGCATTGAAAGATCAAGGAAACAAAAGATGGAGGAAATGAATGTGGTGTCCAGGCTTTTGAACACAACAGAGTAGGTGAATGGGGTCTCTGCTGATGGAAAAAAGGAAATTGGAAGGAGGAATAGGTTTTGAGTCGTAGTGAGTTGGATTTTGGACATGTAGAGTTTGAGGTACCAGTGAGACTGGCAGAGAGTCATAGTTATAGCCTGTGTTCATATGGAACTTGAGTGAAAGAACAGGGATAGGGAAAAATAGTGTGTCTATACATCTATGTATGTGTGTGTATATATGTATGTGTGTGCATATATATTATATGTATGTATACACACACACAAATGTCATACAAATGGACAGATTTCCAAGGGGGAGAGAAGAAGACAAAGGACAGAGTCTTCAATGATGTCCTCTAAGACAGTTTTTTGGTGGTGAAGTGAATAGAGTTGGGAAGACCTGAGTCCAAACGCAGCCTAGTGTAACACTGGACAGGTTACTTAATCTCTGCCTCAGTTTCCTCATCTGTAAAACTGGGAATAATAACTAACCACTTCCCACAATTATTCTGAGGAATAAATGAGATATTTATAAGGTTCTTTGCAAGTCTTATAAATGCCAATAAACATGATTATTATTGTCTTCTTAGTAGTTGTTTTGAAACAAATATATTCTGGGAATTTTTTTCTTCAGTTTAAATTGCATAATATGATGGAAAGAACATTTGGCCAGGAATCAGGAGATTGGGGTTCTGCCCAGTTAGTCAGTGAGCACTGAGTGTCAGGTACTGGGCTTTGCGACAATCTGGTTGTCTGATTTTAGACACGTCCCTTCACTTTTAGGACAAGATAATCTTTTCTGGCTCTAAAATTCAATGTGAGAGCAGAAGGAGAAAAATACTTGTTCCATGATTTTCCTAATATACCTAAGTAGTGCTGTATATTACTATAACAGTTTCCTATTTGAATATGAAAAGCAATATATAAGAATGAAAATTAAAAATAAAGAAAACGGATTTCTTTTAAGGTTGTAGTATCCTGGATTCCTTCCCTGAAACTTCAGGTTATAGCCCAGAAACTGAAAGCTAAAAGTAACCAACCCCATCATTTTACAGATGAGTAAAGTAAAGCCCAAGGAAGAAATGATTTGTCTAAGGTCACAAAAGCTGGAATTCAAACCCAGATCCCTTAACTGCTCCTCATTTTAATTCTGTGCGTATCTTTCAGTTTCAAGTGTGTTTCTAGTAAATTGTTGGATTCTGGTTTCTAATCCATTTTATCCATTTCTGTTTTGTGGGTGAGTTTATTCCATTCACTTTTGCAGTCATGATTGCTGTGTATTTCCTTCTGTCCTGTTCTCTTATATTTACCCTTCTGTTTCTTATACTGTCCCCTTCTCGAGTCTTTTTTGCTTCTGACTCCTGCCTCTTTTTACTTTTAATTTCATTAATCTCTCCTTTGATTTTTCAGAATTTCTATTTTGGTATTCAAGTGGGGGTTTTTAATTTGTTATTTTCTGTGGTTTTTTTTAGGTGCTTGCCCAATTTGTTGATCTGCTCTTTCTCTCTTTTATTGATGATATAGATATAAAATTATATAAAATATAAAAATAAAATATAGATATAAAATTTTCCCTAAGTACCTCTTAGCTGAATTTCATAGATTTTGGTATATTGTTTCATTATTCTCATTATCTTTAATTAAATTATTGATTATTTCTATCTCTTGTTCTTTGATCCACTCATTTTTTAGAATTGCTATTTAGTTTCCAATTTATGTTTAATCTATATTTTCAAGGCCATTTATTGAATGTAATTTTCATTGCATTATGGTAAGAAAAAGATGTAGTTACTATCTATGCATTTTCTGCATGTTTGTGAGAGTTTTATGCCTTATTACATGTTCAGTGTTTGTGAAGCTGCCATCAGAGGATTTATTTGTCACTTTAAAACCTTAAAAATCCATTCTGTAAAGTAAGAAGATTGAAGAAAATGGGGGACCAGCTTAGTACTAGTCATTGTTGCCTCTTCCTGGGAGCCATGGTCAAGACCTATCCTTCTGTCAAAGCCTGTAGTAAATACTCTTCCCGCAGGTTCTCAGGTCAGGCCTCTGGGCCTGTCCCAGTATCTCATAGCGAATCATGAATTTTTGCATGGTTTCTGATCAGAAAATCAATTATTCTTATAACTACCCTGACAGATTCTTTACTAAGCCCTTCTCCACACTATGGGCATATTTGCTTATCTAGAGTTGGGGTGGGAGAAGAGAGGGGTCAGAGGACAAATTGAAAACATTCTTCCTATGTATCCTCAGGAAAGGGGGCCATATATGCATCAGTGCTGCAGGAATGAAAGCTGTGATTTCATTGGTTTAGGACATTCAGTGAAGAAGCTTCATCTACCAGAGAAAGTTGGTGCCTTCTCTGTACCTTCTGGTCTGAGAGAGTGGCCTAGAGCAATGGTGTCAAACTCAACCAGAAAAAATCCCTCTGGTGGCTTATTAACATAGAAGATGGCACATTGGCATCATCTATGTTGTGTTATATTTTTATTATTTTGTTTAACATTTTTCAGTTAGCATTCTTAGACTCCCGATAATAGATGTCAGACAGAAGACTCAGACTCAACTGTAACCCTCTCTGCCATACTGCCTCTGTTTTAGGGTTTACAGATCTGTCATAATCTACCTAATTCCCCTGACTCAACCTGTTCTTTGAGAAACCCTAATCTACTTGTGAGAATTCCTTCTTTGTTTATTTGTTTAAAATGTATTTTAAAAAATTGGTCTTTGAAGATTTAATTGAAGGTTTTTCCCCTACAGCGGGTTTAAAGAATGGACCGTTTCTTCTCCCACTGACTCGAGGAAATTCCCGGTTTTGTTTTGCTCTATCTCTGGATATGAAGAGTACATGTGCTCCCTAAATTGCCACAAGAGGGAGATATGAACCACTTAAACATGTAACTTAGGGAATGGAAGTTGGCAATTCTTTCCTGTCAACTTTTCCTTTTCTATTTATATGAACAAATGATCCTTAACAATATTTAGTCCTTTTTTTGTGTGTGTTTACAAGCAGGTTTTATCTGTAATTAAATAAAAAAAAATAAAAAGCTGGATTTGGCACAATTTCTCATGAGAGCTAGGGTCTCCCTCACTCAAATGCAATCCCAAGCACAATCCTCCTCTTCCCTATTCTTTCCCAGCCACATCGTCCTTAGTTTCTGATTTTATAAGAAATAGCATGATTAGAATGATCTTTTAAAAAGATGATAACAGCGAGTACTTATATCATACTTTAAGGTTTACAGAGTCGTCTGTGAAAATGATTTCATTTGACCCTTACGACTCTCCTGGGAGGTAGGTGCTGTTGTTGTCTCCGAGAGGTTACAGTGACTTGCCCTGGACCACAGAACCAATCCAAAGGGTAATGTGAACTCAAGTCTTCCTGACTTCAGGTCCAATGGTGTATCCGTTGCACCACCCAGCTGCCTCTAAAGAGGCTGGAGGTCATAGAGGTAGCAGGTAGCAAAATCACATTTCAAATCCAGATATTTTTATTCCAGATCTAGTGTTCTTTCTATCACATCACACTGATCTCCTGTTTTACTATCTTGTAGGGTTAGTGATATGACAGTTTATGGCTAAACTATTTCAAGAGAGATTTTCATATAATAGAACATAATAGAATAGAACAATTACAATGTAACAATGTATAACAACACAATATAATTAATGAATATAATAGAATATAACAATATAATACAGTACAATGCAGTATAATACGATATCTTAACATCGTAGAGTACCTTTTCACCCAATTAGTGATTCTTAAGAGATATGCAACTAAAATCTGATAAAATTTGAGACATCAACTAGATTTTCACATCTGCATATGGATTTCTGTAATGGGTCACAGTTGATTTTGGAAATGTAGACATCACCAATGTAATCTGGGATGCTATTTCTGAATTTATTTCATTTCTGAATTCAAGAAAACTGCCTTTTCCCATCTCAAGCACTTATGTTTCCATCTATGTGACACAATACTGTACAATGGAATGCATTTCAGTGTTTATGAAGTCAAAGCCTTCCCATCTCTACAGCCCTATGGTGTACTCAGATCCTTGGTGCACAAATGGATCTGTGATCTCATCAATTCATCTCTTCCCTCCCACACTGCAAATTTATGACCCTCCGTGACTGCCCCCATTTTGTACAGTTCTTATTCATATACTCCTGTAAGCCCAACTAATGTGATGGGGGCCTTAATTACTCTTTCCTGATATCCTGAGGTCACCAGGGAGTGCGTGGTTTGTCCATTCCTCACTCTCCCTTCTTGTTAGTCTCATTTTTTTTTCATTCATACATTTTCTTTATAGTATCATTTACAACACTCTACTTGTATAATTCCTTGCATGTAATGCATTCCAGAATACTCACACTTAACCATGAACTTCCCCACTGCCTCTGGATGTCCCTCAACTTTAGTTCTTTGGAAGTTAGTGCTCAATGACATGAGCCATACAACACCCCTAGAGGGAACAGTGGCATTCAAGAGATGTTTTAGGGACAACTTGGAGCCATTAAAAGAACATAATGATATCCCAGACTCTATTCTTCTTCCTGCTTGATTCTCTGCTTACATATCTATACCCATGTATATATGCACACTCACACACATGTATATCTAAAATCACATGCATATGTTTGTGTATATATGTGTATATGTTTATATTCACACAGCGATGTATGGGCTCTCTAGGTTGTCTATCCCACTGTGTATATCCCACTGTCCAAACAATATCCATTCTTTTTCTAATTGGTTTTTCCTGTGTACACAGGCCAAACGTTATTGAATAATTGTTAGATTTTGTTTGATAGGCTTTATTATGTTACATATGTTGATGACGCCTCCAGAGTATTGTCTACCAATAGGAACATTGGGAAGCTTTGACCATCAGCAGGGAATCATTCTTCAGCTGGGCTTCTCCACTCAATCTCCTCCTTGACAATAGTGGATATGTTTGGTGAGGATGCATCTTTCTGTTTTATGGAGATGTTTGACATTAATGATCAAAGGGTTATCAAAAAAAGCTATTTTTATTTTATTTATAATAATAATAATAATAATGATAACCATAGATGCTACTTGTCTCAGATCACTGGGAAACTCAACTTCTCTCTGCTGAGGTACCTGAATTGTTAATTTATAGAATTATGAAACGGGGGCAGACACTCCTGGTTCTTTGGTTACTCACCAGGAAGGACCATGATGGCAGTGGGGAATAAGGCTTCAATCATACTTTAATAAGTCACAGAGGATGCTGGGATGAACAGGCGCAGAAAATATAGAGACAAGTGGCAAAAGTTGGGGGGGGGGTGTACAGAGGCATGGGGCCAGGAATGATGTGACAGGGATAAGGAGGGCAGGCAACATGAGGAAGAGAATGGAGGGAAAGAGAGGCACAGAGTGTCACCCACATAATCATGGATTAGAGTTGGGAGAATGTGACAGCACAGATCCACGTGGTGGGAGCAGGAGTTGGGGGTCTCATTTTTATAAGGTTTTGGTGGGGAGAGGCAGACTAACTCTTATTTGTGCCACCTTGGGGTGATTGGTTCATTAACATCCACGTTCTCTCAAAGTTGTCAGCACCATTTGGTGTTCTGGTATTAACTGTAGGTGTGTGGAGCTTACCTGAACATATTGTAGGACAAAAGGCCTTGACAGGAAGGCCTAAGTGGCTTCCCCTGATTTATCACGTAGTCTCAGGATATGATTTTTTAGATAACATATGATATTTTTAGATAATATATCATATTTTGATATCAAGCTGTCATTGATAATATGATAGTTTGCAAATCATGCCCTTTTGATTTGGGGGGCAGTCTATACCTAACTAACTACCTTTTTAATCTTACTCCTACTGTTCTTACTTTGTCAACTTATAAATACTATTTATGTACTTAACATACTACCTAGAAAGCTGTGGGGAGAAGTTGGTGGTCAAGGGAATTGGAACAAAATACACTTTTAACACAGTGCCCCTTGGTAGTTCTTGACTTATGCATTCATAGATTTAACTCAACCATAGGAAGAGCTTGACTTCTCAGGAGATGAATCAAGTCCTTTTTCTCATACCCTCTGGCTCTTTACACTGCCACTCCCCAAACCTTAAGGCATTTTATTTAAAAAATACAGATTCAAAAACTTTTGAATTCCAGATTCTCCCCCTTCCTTCCCCACCCATTGAAAAGGCAAGGAATGCAACACCCATTTTTATACAGGTGAAGTAATGTAAAATATTTTTCCAAATTAGTGCTGTTGTAAAGAAAAGAAAAAGGTGAGGAAAATAAAAGGAAATATGCTTTAATCTGCAGTTAGAGTGTGTCAATTCTATCTCTGCAGGTGGACAGCATTTTTTGTCATAAGTCCTTTGGAATTTTCACAGATCACTGTATTGATCAGAATACTTAAGTTTTTCACAAGTGATCATTGTTAAAATATTACTGTTACCATGTACAATATTCTCCTGTTGCTGCTGCTCACTTCACTTTGCGTCACTTCTTATAAATCTTCTTAGGTTTTAACCAAAACCGTTCCTTTGCAATTTCTAATAGCACAATCGTATTCCATCACAATCACATACCACAGTCTCTTCACCTATTGATGGACATCCCCTAGGTTTCCAAATTTTTGCCATTACAAACCCAGCTACTATAAATAATTTTGTGTACATCATTCCTTTTCCTTTTTCTTTTATTTCTTTGGGATTGTGATGTGGTAGTAGTATTGCTGGTTCAAAAGGTATGCACAATTTTATAGCCCTTTGGGCATAGTTCAAATTATTCTTGAGAATTGTTTCCATTCTGTTTAATTTTTCTTTCTTAATTTTAGATGTCACTGGTGGTTCCCCCTGGACCTGGGAGTTCAAGTCATGGTGATCGTGGAGTTAGGATTGCAGGCAGGGTGGCATAGTCTGTTAGCCTGGCTTGGAAGCCTTGAGAAGCCAGGGCATCTGGGATTCTATCACAAAGGGAATTTTGGATTTGGAACTTGGGCTCCATAGCAATAGTGTCAAATTTGAAAACAGAGCTTCTAAATCATATACAAAGATCCCTGTTGGCATCAATTAACTTGGTTTTAAAATATATTTTTTTCTTTGATTATTTGACATTACACAAAAGGAAGCTGGGTACCAGAGAGGGTACCTGGCTTGGGTCATGATAAAGCTGATGATAGAGTTGAAACTGAGCAGAGAAACTAGAGGCAAATGAAGAGATGGCTGGCCTTTTGAGCACTCTGTAAAGGGATACTTTGGGAGGAATTTTTGCTCAGCCCTTCAACCAGAGAGGGTCATGATGAGGTGTGAGAAGCAGAACTGAAGCAGTCTCCAGGATAGCGAGTGTCCTGGTGATGAGTCCACCTGGTAAACGATGAACCTTCCATACATTTGACAGAAAGGTGATGAACTTGTGTAAAGCCAGTCAGCAGTAGATTTCTGAGAGAATGCTACTTTTAAGAAGAGCTTTTAAGATTCGGATTACACAGTATTAGTGAACACTCTGTTTATTCCATTACAAATCTTTATTCAGTACAATGTTCACAGTTTCAACAGTTCACAATATTATATACAATCTTCAGAACAAGGAGAGTCTC
>JAQQSW010021770.1:0-10597 GCA_028646575.1 Pseudocheirus occidentalis
ATTATCTCTCCTGGATCTATTTTCACAGTCAATGATTTTTTTCAATAAGATATTTCACATTGCCTTCTATTTTTTTTTCATTTCTTTGGATCTGCTTAATAGTATCTTGATTTCTCATAAAGTTATTTGCTTTCATTTGCTCCACTCTAATTCTAAAGAAATTATTCTCTTCAGTGAGCTTTTCAGACTCTTTTCCCATCTGGCAAGTTTGACTTTTTAAGGCATTCTTCTCCTCTTTGGCTTTTTGGGCCTCCTTTGCCATTTGAGTTAGTCTATTTTTTAAAGTGTTATTTTCTTCAGTCGGGTTGTTGACTCTCTTTTCATGATTTTCTTGCACCATTCTCATTTCTCTCTCCAATTTTTCCTCTACTTCACTTATTTGGTTTTCAAAATCCTTTTTAAGCTCCCCCTATGGCCTCTATTCAGTTCTTATTTTTCTTGGAATCTTTTGTTGTGGTAGTTCTGACTGTGTTGTCTTCTTCTGTTTCCATGCTTTGGTCCTTTTTGTCCCCCAAAAAGGAATCCAAATTTGTATTGCTGGGCTTGCTTTGCTTCCTTTGCCTGCTCATATTGCCAGCCAGTTACATGGCTTTTGGACTCAGTAGTAAAACTCTGCTTTCATAGGAGAGATCTCTGTCCCAAATCACTGGGGTTTTCACAGCTGCTGGAGCTATTTGGAGCTGCTGATTTTTTTTGTAGCCCCCACCAGCTTTGGCTCACTGAAAACACACCTCAGGACCCCGCCCCCCCGCCCCCGCCAATACCGCAATCCAATCCAGGGAGCTCAATGCAAGAGCACTTAGCCTCTGAATAATCACTTGGCCACCCTGCAATCTGCAGGCCAGGAGCCTCTGAAGGAGCCACGTGGAGGTGGCTGCAGGGTCACTGCTTCAGACTGCTTCTCACTCTGGAGGCAGTTTGGCTGGATCCTCTCCCCCAAATTTAGCCAAGTTCCACTGACCTTTTCCCTTTGTCCTTGGCTCTTGTGGGTTGGTGATTCTGGAAATCACCACAGCTGCTGACGACCTGCTCTCCTGAATGCTACAGCTGCAGCTTCTCCTGGACACCCCGGGACTGAAACCACATGGGGCTGGGCTTTGCTTCCAGCTCACTGAGATGATCACCTGCCAGGCTGCCTTCAGCAGGAGCTTTGTTATGTCATTTTTGTGGAATCTGGAGTTCCAAAATTTGTTTAGTCATATTTTTTAGGTATTTGAGGTGGTATCAGGGGGAGCTCATGGAGTTTTCCTGTTTCTATGCTGCCATCTTGACTCTGCCCTACATCTTTTTGTTAAGAAGTATAGCATCCAAAGATGGTGTCTCTTCCACCTCCCATCTCTCAGATCATGTCCTCTAGAAAAGGCTTCTCAGGGATCAAAAGTCTTAAAACTATATATCAATAGTCCCCACCATTCAGCTTACCTTAAAAATCCAAGCAGTGGATCCAATTTGATCAAGGAAAAGGTATTTAAATAATGGGAGAACAAGAAAAGCAAGAAACACCTATTAAATCTGGGGCATCCACTCCCACAAATATTCATACCATCAGTGGAAAAGGTGGATGGATGTAGGGAGCATACATAAGGGGCACAATGAAGGGAACATATACAGTCAGGATATGTATGCAGAAGGACACATGCATAGGGAAGAGGGCACATATACACCTGGAAAGAAAAATAATGCAGCTTGATGCAGGGAAACTGGTATCTTTTGGAGATGTCACTGCTCTAAACCTATTAAGAGTCCTCCATATTGAGCTGTATTGGTTGCATAGTCTTAATCATAGTCTCTTCTGATGGACACTGCTTTCCTTTCCAGAAGCTGCTCCACTGGACACATAATCTCTACCAGATGTTGAGTCAGATTCTGCTCTTTTAAACACAGAGTCTCTAGCAGATACTAGCAGGCACAGTCTTACTAGGCTAACAACAACAATACCAACAGCTAGTATTTATTTATCACTTTAAAGTTTGCAAAGCACTCTTCCTTTGTTACTTCATTTGATTTTTATAGCAATTCTGGAAGGTAGGTGCTATTATTATTATTCCCCTTTTGTAGATAAGGAAACCGGCTGAGAGAAATTAAGGGACTTTTCCCTGCATCATATAAATAGGAAGTGTCTGGGGCAGGATTCAAATTCAGGTCTTCCAGAATGCAAGTCTAGTGCTTTAACCAGTGTATCCCCCAGCTGTTTCTAGAACATGGTTTTGGTGCTCCTCTCTATCAGGATGAAGTTTAAATCCCAGTCTAAATTGCTTCCTCTTCCTCATTCTAAGAGTTGGCTTTACAAATTATTTTACTTCAAAAATCTGAAGCTCTTTAAGTGTATGAGGAAACCAAGAGACCTAAAAACATTGAAACCATGTTCAAGTTAAAAAAATAAAATTCTTTTTTTAGAAGTAGCTTGTATGTTTCTAGAATCTCATCTAGAAGTCAGTTCATCTCTAATAAGACATCTGTTGTCCTAGACACCTATCTTCTTAGGACACAGAAGAAGGTCCTGCTATCTGGCTAATATTTTTACACTCAAAACTTTTCTTCAGATTAACTGTCTGATGAAGGGACTTCAGTTGAATTTAGGGTGACTCATTCCTATTCTTCCTGACTTTCATACCTGAAAGATAGCATCCATTATCCCTAATAATGGACCTTTATTAAAAGATTTATTTACTATTCATAATTTGGAGTCATTATCCACATATGGGTTTCTTATACAACAGTTATCAGCTGGGGAGTTCATACTTCTCAAATCAAATTCCTCCTTCTACAATCCTGTCCTTTTACACGAAGATACAGTCACCCAGTTCCTATAAATGCTTTGAGCCCTCCCCCACATGGAGATTTTCAGCTCCAGCTCTTTATCTCAACAAAAGTTGGAAAACATTTTTTCTGATGGCTTCATCAAAGGAATGACATTGACATTCACTTATTTAACTTTGAAAAGATTGAAAGAACTTTGTTAAATGTCAAAAGGGAATGAATGGGAATGAATCTAACAAATACAGGGCTTTTTCCCCCTCCAGAACTCAGCCTTCAGCCTCATTACACCAACACCTCTGTGCTCCTGTATCGAGGACACCATAGGATTGCAAAACCCTTTGCAAACATTAATTAATTCTCTCAATACTCCCGTGAAGGAGGCAAGCATTCATTTCTCTCTTCTAAAGAGGGTGGACCTGAAATAAAGAGGCTAAGTGGATAGATCATATTAAAAGAGAAGTGGTTAGGAAACCAAGAGCTATAGTAGGAAGCAGCCTGGCTCTGCCCTTCAGCACCTGTGGGAGATTCTTATGGCTCCTAACCATTCTGGATTTCAGTCTTCTCACTGATGGAATGAAGGGCACTTTCAGGTCTCATCCAGTTCACTATGGCAGTCACCTTCCATCTCCTATCTCCATGTTCAAATGGGCTTCTCTCAGTTCTAGAAGGATTTCACTCCTAACCTTCATTTCTTCATTTCTCTGGCTTCTTTTGAGATTCAGCTCAAATCCTGCTTTTGACAAAAGGCTTCCTCTATGTTTTGTCTTTGGGAATTCTTCATAACCTGACCCCTTGCCTTTCTAATGTTCTAATACATTACTTCCCTTCCTATAACAACAACAACAACAACAACAATAATAATAATTGCTAACATAAACACCCTTTATGTGCCAGGCACTGTGGTAATCACTTTATAGTAATTAACTCATTTTGTCCCCACAGCACCCTTGAGAGTTAGGTGCTGTCAGTATCCCCATCTTCCAGAGGAAGAAAATGAAGTAAACAGGCAAACACAGATAATATGTGCCTGCATCCACATTTGAACTCAGATCTTCTAGATTGCAGGTGCAGAATTCTATCCACTGTGCCAGCTGACTGTCTATTTACCTTGTAATCCAGGTAATGGGCTGATGAATTGGTCCTTCCACATGACTCTCTATCTTCTGTCACCAGAGCTTTGCATTGGGTATGTCCTGTGCCTGGAATATTTTCCCTGCTTAGGCTTGCCTCGTAGTTTCTCTGGATTCCTTTGAAAGTGAGATAATATACCATCTTCTTCAGGAGGCCTTTCTGACTACCCATCTGTTAGTGCTGTCTCTGAGATTACCTTCTGGATAATGGATTCAGGAAGACTTATTTTCCTGAGTTTGAATCTGGGCCCAGACACTGGTGGGGTGACACTGGGCAAGTCACTTAGCCCTATTTGCCTCAATTTTCTCATCTGTTCAATGGGATGAGGAAGGAAATGGCAAACCACTACAGTATCTTTGCCAAGAAAACCCCATGTGGGGTCATGAAGAGTTGGTCATAACTAAAATAACTGACCAACAAAAACTATGTGCAAGGCATCGTAATTAATGTAGGGAGAGACCAGGATAGATGACACAGCTGATACTTTGAAGGCCTCTATATACTAATGCAAGTGGTGAGTGTGGGGCTGTAATATAATGTGGAAACATAAAATGTAAAAACTGTGGGGGAAGTGATAGAGAGGCAGAGGAAGAGATATCTTACCCATGGACTCTAGGACAACTAGGGGAGGGAGAGGATGCTTTTAGCAATAATGAAATTATGTGAATATAAACCAAACCCAAACACTGATCAAGGAAGAGAGAAGGATCCAGGCTAAGAATTCTCTTGTTTGCTTGGCTAAATTGATAAACTTCTCCAATTAATTTCCCAGTTCTATGTTTCCCTTTGTTTATAAAGTATAAACCAAATGTTCTGTGTCCTTTTAGAAAGTCTTAATTCTAAAGTAAGAATTAGTAGAGGAGGGATGGCTAGGTGGTGCAGTGGATAGAGCAGCAGCCCTGGAGTCACGAGAATCTGAGTTCAAATCCAGCTTCAGACACTTAACACTTACTAGCCATGTAACCTTGGGCAAGTCACTTAACTCCAATTGCCCTGCTTTCTCCCCTCCAAAAAGACAAAAAAATTACTAGACGAATTCAAAGGAAGATAGGAGAAGTATATTAGAAAATTGTCTAAATGAAAAAGAGACCCAAACATGAAACTTACAGATGAAATAATAAATATAAGTACATATATTGCTTTCCAGGCTCAACAAACATGACTTTAATGGGCTAATGACATATTAGGAAGAAGGCAGATCAGGGGATTAATGCTCTGTATATTATATGTTGAGATTTCAGTAAAATGTTGAACTAAACTCTTTCATTTTATTCTTCAGGGAAAAGAGAGAAATGTGGTCTGGACACTATTGTGGTGGATAAAACCTATTCAATGTCATGACCCAAAGATTAGTTAGTTATTTGTGGCTGCATATCAGTATAGATGGAAGTCTTTAACAGAGTACTTCAGGGCCCTGACATTGGCCTCCATGATGACAAATATGCATATATACATATATACACAAGATATATTTGTACATATGTGTATATTCTTAGATAAAGGCAAAAATCATCAGTTTGTAAAATTTGCAAAAGAAATAAAACTGAATAATACATTAATCTGAGCAAACATTTAATAAGTGTCTATAATGTATCAGTCAGTTGCCCTAATTTAGATCATGTAAAAACAAAGCTAAAAGCAAAATAGCCTCTGCCCTCAAAGAGTATACAGTCAATTGAGAGCTTGTGACACAGATGAGAAATTATGAAGATAGTAAAAATCAGTAACACAAAATCCTTTCAAGAGGAAGATTGCCAACAATTGAGGGATTAGAAAATACCTTGTTGGGAAATTTTTTCTGGCCTTAGCATCAAGGGAAAGCTAGGAAGGAAGGAAGGAAGGAAGGAAGGAAGGAAGGAAGGAAGGAAGGAAGGAGGGGAAACAGGGAAGAAGGGAGGAAGGGAGGGAAGGAGGGAGGGAGGAAAGGGAGGGAGGGATGAGGAAGAATGGAAAGAAGGAAGGAAGGAAGGAGGGAGGGAAGGAAGGAAGGAAGGAGGAAGAATGGAAGGAAGGGAGAGAGGGAGGGAGGAATGGAGGGAGGAAGGGAGGAAAGGAGGGTAGAAGGGAAGGAGGGAAGGCAGAAGAGGAAGAGGAAGAAGAGGAAGAAGACGAAGGAGGAGGAGGAGAAGGAGGAGGAGGAGGAGGAGAGGGGAAATGGAGAAAGGAGAGAGGGGAAATGGAGAAAGGAGAAAGGAGAGAGAGATGAAACCAACTGTTAAAAGTCATAGAGGTGATGGATGGAATGACATGTTTGAAGAACAGATAGGAGGCTAGACTAACTGGAACAGAGAATACAGGATCAGAAGAATAAATAAATAATTAAGCAAATAAACCAATAGATATATAAATACATGAATAAATAAATGAATTAATATATTGCCAAATATTGTTGTCTGTACTTTATTTCTGAAGTGGACCAATGACATCATAGGGTGATATCTTGGCCTCTGCATGAATTGCATTTAAAAGAGACAGTTGCACAAAGCTGTCAGCCTCACTCCCTCTTCCTGAGTCATTGAAGTCCAGTGGCAGGATAAAAGTCAAGAAGATTGGCATTACCTCAGGAAGCACTCTGGAAGCACTCAGGAAGCATTCTGCAGCCCCTACTTGAACTACCTTCATGGTTTTTGAAACAAATTATTCTCGTTTTTTCCATTCCACCAGAGGGAGAATTCACATGCTTGGGGTAGAGATCCTGTTAACTGACCAATGATTTGGGGGTCCTTTGGTTACCTTCAACCTGGCTTAGTCTATCTCCTGAGATAGTTAACCCAGATGTGGCTGCTGCATATTCTACAGCTGCTTGGAGCCACTGATGAGAGCTGAGTGTCAGGCAGATACCAAAGGGGGATGACCAGCCCTAAAGAGAACTTGGCAAGCCCTCACCCAGAGATGCTAGTCCTCACTGAATACCCTAAACACCCCATATTGATAAATTTTTAAAAATAGTTAAATATATAAATTAATCAACAAATGAGTAAATGAATGAATGTCAATGTTAAAAATAAACAGGGGGAAGGTTTTGGAGGACTTTGACCAATAGTCAGAACGTTATGTGTTTTGCTCCAAGTCATCAGGAGATATGAATTATTTGTGAGCAGGGCATGAAATAGTTGGAATCAGAATTTTAAAAAATATCTCAGCAGACTAGAAGCTTAACGAATTCTAGATTTCACAGTTAGGGAATCATTGTAATTGGCATCAGGGAGAGTTGAATTTGAATCTTATTTCAGAGGCTAACTGTGTGAGCCTGGGTAAGTCATTTCACATTTCAGCCTCATTCTCCTCATCTGAAAAATGAGGAAACAATAGATCTGCCTTAGAGGATTGTCACCAAACTCAAATGAGTGAATATTTTTAAAGTACTTTGCAAAGCTTGAAGATGTATGTGTGTGTGTGTGTGTGTGTGTATTAGCTATAATGACATTTAACAGAGAAATGGAAAGTTCTATCTACTCACAAACTTTCAAAGAGAAGCTAGGGAAAGAATAGAGAGATAACAGTTTATGTTGTCTTGGCATTTTAGTGGGCCCAATATGAGTCAAAAGTTCAACATTGTAGTCAGAAAAAGCTAATGAACTTTTCAGCTGTGTTGAAGGATAGAGATCTCAGAATGGGGACACAACTCAGACCACTGGTTGGATATGACGGAGAGTTGTCTTTGACGTTAATATCAGGGAAAACTTCCTAACAATCAGTTATCCCAAAGTAGAAGAGGTTGCCTCCAGAGGCAAATCTATATATGATGCTCAAAGATAACACTGTCAGTGATTACAATCTGTGTTCTTCTAAAATGCCTTTCCCAATGGTATAGTGAGAAATGTAGAGGGTCTGATTTACTGGGACTTATGAATCATAGAATTGTGGAATCTTACAGTTTAAAGGGACCTCAGAGACCATCTTGTCCAAATTGTACCTGAAGATAAATCCTTTCAAAAATATACCAGGCAAGTGGTTAACCAGACTTTTTAAAAAAATACTTCTAGTGTAGGAAGACCTGCTACCTTTCAAGATAACCTTTTAATTTTTGTAAAGCTCTAATTATCAAGCTCTTTTCCTTTATTCTGAGCCTAAATTCACCATTTTATATTCATTCATTTTTCCTAGCTTATCCTCTGAGGTAAAATGAATAAACCTTAGAATATAGGCTTCTTGATGGCAGGTACTATTTTTCTCTCCTTTTTATCCTCTGTATTAGCTTTTACCTGGCATATAGTAAACACCTAATCAATATTTATTGATGATCAGTTTAATATCTTTTATCATTTCAGTTGCTCAAATACTTGAATGTAGGTATCACCACACTCCCAAAAGCTAGAGATTCCCAAACGTATTTGAACCTACTTCCCCTTTAAAAAAAATCCTAAGCACCCCCTGAAAATCTACTTTCTTTTAACTATTTAACTTTGTTTTGAATTTGTGTAATTTCAAAAATATTTTAAGTGATGCATCTTAAACTTAATAATTAATTGTAAATTTGTGGGGTTTTTTTCTGCATTGAAATTTGATGACACAATATGGCATCCTTTCATCATTTATAGTTTTGTATCGTAAACAAGTCATGACACACATATTCTGTCTAATTCATTCTGAACTTCCTGATAATGCTTACTAGGATCACCTGCCAACATTTCCTCGTTAAGACTTGTCAGACTTGATCATTGATGGGTTATAACTTGCATTTTGTGTGTTTATTTGGAAAATAATGTAATCACTATGCCTTTAACTCTATTACAGCAGAGATGAAATATGTATAAATGGTTTTTCAAAATTTTATCATCTTTTTTCCTTACACTTCCACTCACCCTTTAGTTTTCTTAAACACCTCCCCAATTGCACTCCAGGCTACTAATGTCCCCCCATCTTTCTAGTGTCCTCTAGGGGGCAGTATCACTTACTTCAGTAACCTATGCCTAAATCTTCTCTTCTCCTAAGTATGCCCATTTTCCTTGATCAATTTTCTTACCAAGTGGTCTCAAGGTTCTCCACCATTCTGATTGCTGTATTTTGGAAACTTTCCTGCTTCCACAAATGTAGCAACCACAACTGATCATAATCCTCTAGAAATGGAACAGGCCAACTAGACAGCTACTATAAAAACTCTGGCCATGGCTGTCCAATTAATAAAACTGGAGATTGCTCAGATTTTTAGCTTACACATGGCAGGTTGATCTTGAAGCCCACCAATCCCTCAAGACCTTTTCCCCAAGGATGAACTGGTTTCTAATGATGTCTTTTCAATGTTGAACTTGTGAAGTTGACTTTGAAGCTCAAGTATAAGACTTAAACTTTCTTATTAAATTTTACTTAATTTAATTTGACTCAATATTATAATTTCTCAAGAAACTTTTGGATTTAACATTAATATCATTTAACATCATCATTCATTATCAGTGTCTCTACATGCCACCTGAAAATTTGAAAAGGATGGTTTCAGAGCATTTTCTTCAAGTTCTCAAAAAAAATTAAGAGCTTAAGTTGGTTGATGCATTTCTTTTATGACCCCATAGGTCTTTTGTCACACTAACCAGTTTATCTCATTAAAATTCTCTTCTGAATTTGTTTCCTTAATGTTTCCAAACTCATCAAGCTAACTTCACTGATAAAATTTCATTCCATTAAATCCTTCCTATTCATTATAAGAACCCTTTGAACACTGTTCTTCCAATATATCGGGGACATGGCAGACAATGACTGGCTTTCCTTTCCTTTATCACAAACTTTATGACAAAATGTAAATTCCTAAAAACATTCCCCCAGCCAGTTTTTCCATAATGATGAGAATCAGGTCAAGAATAGAAATCCCCCTCAATGATCTCTTCATCTTTTTGAGGGATAAAATATTCAAGAAAGAAAGTCAACAAACTGTTAACTGCTTGCTTTGCTTTTGGCAGAAAGAGAAGTCTGACAGATGTTTGGATAATTGATGTCCTCTTTCACTATTACAGGCCTGTGAAATGTTTCCCAAATTCCTCATCTATTTCTCTTTCCTATCTTGGTAGTCTATAGCAAAACTGGATAAAAAGATCACCTCTGTTTCTACTTCAATTGTTCATCAGCCTAATACTCTCCAACGTATTTCCCTGCCTTCATTCTTGGATTTCCTTATATATGTAATATCTTCTTAATAAATAGTACTACTCTACCTACTCTTACCTGTTATCTATTTTATGCCTTTGAAATTATACATTTCAATCCAGAGCAATATTCAAGTCATGAATCCTAGCTCAAGAAGCTCATCACATCTATGATACCAAATATATAAACTTGCCTGATCTTCTCCCTGACATAACCCCCTTCTCCCCCTGCCACTTTCATGCATGCTGGAGTGTGTGTACACATGTACATACATGTACACATGCACACGCACACACACACACACACACACACACACACACACACACATGGAGGTGGGGATGAGAGCACTGATTTTCCATAAGGAGAGAAATAGCTTCTGGATTTTAGATCAGCACCTTCTGACCTGACTCTTTTCTATTTCATGACTCTTGTTCAGTCATTTTAAGTCATATCTGACTCTCTATGATGCCATGTGGGGTTTTCTTAGCAAAGATATTGTTTTGTTATTTGCAGGTGAGGAAACTGAGGCAAATAGAGTTAAGTGACTTCCCCAGGGTCACACAGTGAAGTGTCTGAAGTTGGATTTGATTTCAGGTCTCCCTGACTTCAGTCGTGGTGCTCTACCTAG